>JAPKID020003086.1:0-11065 GCA_026931265.2 Tropidonophis doriae
GGAGGCTTCAGGGAAGCCTCCTGAAGGTCACTGAAGCCTCCGGCGGGTCTCCGGAGGCGGGCAGGGGAGGCTGTTTTCACCCTCCCCAGGCTCCTATAAAGCTTCTGGAGCCTGGGGAGAGTAAAAAGAGCATGCAAAAAATGGGGGGGGGGCGCATGTGTAGTGCGCACATGCACACTGGGGAGGTCACACATTGCATTATGGGTATGGCATGCCCATGCATGACCCCCCTGCGCTCCCCCCACTTATGGCATGCGAGCCAAAAAAGGTTCGTCCTCACTGCACTCGAGTGTCACAGATGCAACCTTTAAGTTGCTGAAAAAGCAAGGATATAAATCCAATAAATGATACTCGGGACCCTTCAGCATTGGACGGTAGAACTACTTGCAACATAGTAAGACTCATCAAGCAGCATCCTCTATTTTATTTTAATCATTTTGGCAAAATAATTGGAGCCTCCATATAGAGATTAATTAAATGTGCACAAAACCCATTAGAGAATCTGATTAGAGTTCTCATTCATTGCCAATTAAATGCTGGTAAACTTGTTAACCTGAAGCCTATTTTGTGTGTGTGTGTGCATTTGATTCAATTGAATGTAAAGAAGTAAGAATCTGGAAACTCCTTTAGATGTCTGAGCGAATGTTTTCTTGCCCACAAACGAAGGGAGAGAGGCTGACATGCAGTCTGTTTCTAATAGCACACACACTGTTTCTTTATGTAGAGCCTCTTTACCAGTATCAATTAAATCACAGTTAAATCTGACACATCTTAACCTTGTGTTGGATTCAATTCATAGCTACAGCAGAACCCATATGGCAAGGAGACAGTTTCATTGCTTATGTAGAGGCCCTGGCTGGATGCCAAGCAGTAATCACTGCTTTTCTGTTAATAGACATGTTTGCTTTGCAGTAGTTTCTATGCACAGGGCTCTAGATTAATTAGACAAAATCTGTCATCCAGTTAAGAAAAGGAGGAAAACTCTTCGCCTCCCCCACCTTCTGTGCTTCAAAACTAAAAGGAGGGGGAGAAAAAACACACAAGTTGGCTCTAATGAAGCTTTTTCTGACAATGCTCTGGTTCTTTTTTTGGGGGGGGGAGGGGGGAAATGGATGGAAGGTTATTTCACTTCAAGGAAAAACAAAGTCGGGAAGAGAGTTTTGAACATCAACAAAATCTACCCGCTAATGTAAATTAAATACCAACCATGAATATGAAAGACATGGAAATAAGATCACTTTTTTGATCCTGACCGGATGGGGAGTTCCCTCCCCCCTCCCACCCGCATTGAACGGAATAGTTTCACAAGGGAATGGACTGTGCAAGGTCACTAGCGTGTTTTCCACTAAAAAAAACTTGATTTTAGGGATCAGGCTTTTTGTCAGAGGGTGAAGGGCAGCTTGTACCCCTTGCTGTTCCCAAAATTCAGTGAGAGCCATTGAGAGTAAGTCTGACACTCCAAGGATACCTACCCTATATTCGCAGAACTTGCTACTTCAGCCTGCTCCTTTGTTATGGCATAGTAAAAGTGGACAGCTCCGTTCTGTTGGTCACAGGGTGTAGTAGGATCACTGAAATTACCTGAAAATCTCCCAAAAAGCTTTTGGATCAATTCAGAAGACATCAAATCTCTGTCAGACCTAAAATGTTCTGGCCATGTCTAGACAGCAGGGTGTCTACTGGCAATGTCTGAGTGTTTGGGTACATACATAGTTGTTGTGGCCCAGCCGGCTCCGGGTGAGCTGCTGATGGACTCTTCTAGTGAAGAACCCTATGAGTCTGCCCTGGAAGATGAGGCAAACCTTGGGCAGGGTTCAGAGGCAGAGCAGGAAGCTGGTTAGCCACCAGGAGGCATCTGAGGCATGGAGTAGTGGGGAGGATCAAGGGCAGTTTGTCCCTGATGCTAGATTACGAAGGGCTGAGAGACGGAGGCAACAATTACGTCATAGGCAGGCTCACAAAGATAATTGGGCACCAGGTGGTTGTTGATTGACCGCTCCCAAGAGAGCTTATAGGTAAGGCTTTGGGAGGGGCCATTTGTAGGACACAACCTTTCAAATTCATAGTCAAGAACGTATGTTTGTGCATTCGAGCTGTGTCCGTTTGGAAATCTCTGTGTGAAACGGTGCTGCAGAATTAACGTGAGTTATCTGGGCTCACAGCAATTAAGCAGTGGCAAGCAGCCAAGCCCGTGCTCTGGCCTCTTCATAGGCCGGGGGTCAGAACACATAGTATAGTTCTAAAGCACGTAAAAATGCAAGTAGAAAAATAAAAATCACCTTTGGTGGGAAGGTAACAGTGTTCCATGTGCCTTTGGAGTTTAATCATGCCAGCCACATGACCATGGAGATATTTTCAGACACCGCTGGCTCTTCAGCTTTGAAACGGAGATAAGCACTGCCCCCTAGAGTCGGGAACAACTAGCACATGTGTGTGAGGGGAACTGTTACCTATAGTATAGTTCAGAATTTGGAAGTGTAACTCACTTCATTTGCATTCCTGCAGAAAGAATGGGTGGATTGTAGTCTGTATGGATAGTGAAACAGCACCTGTGGTTTTGCAATCACAATTTTGAACCACAATAATGAAGTGTGTGTGTGTGGGGGGGAGACAGTAATAAAGGTTGTTAAGGAAAAACATATGTCCTATCAGGAGCCTGACAAGGCTGTTGCACCACTGGTGGGTTGCTAACTGGTTTACTACTGGTTCACACGTGCTTGCGATTGCGGCGCCTCCCACCGCCACCACTACCAGTTCAGCTGAACCAGGCCGAACCAGCAGCAACCCACCTCCATGCTGCCCCATCTATACTTTGGATATTTCTGGTTCAGAAAGGGGGAGGGACTGATGACCTGTCATTCTATGAAGACTGGTAGGCTTATATCTAAATTGATAGGAGTATAAAGAAAGTTACAGTTCAAATTATTAGAGAGGAAAGAGAGAAGTGCAGGAGGAGGAAGAGGAACATAAAGCTATAAGTTTTCTGCAAACATCACTTGAAAGCACTACATTTTCTACAGAAACTGTAAAAAAACCTAACAATTACAGTTTATAAATACAAGCTCTGAAGTCTTCTTACTTATGGTCAACACCTGCTAAATTAATGCTGGAAACATTCCGTAATGGCCATCGGTCACATTAAGAAGCCCTAAAAATAGCTCTCTGTCCTCTGGTACCCCATACACTCTTCTGAATGCATCCAAACATCCTACATCCTTTTTAGGTGCAGATGTAGAGGAAAAACATTCACTAGTTTACAAGGAAATATTAATACTGCATTGCTCTATTGAGCGAGCAAGGCAGATTTTGGAAACCTGGGCTAATGTACCTGTACTGCTAATGTTAGGGTTATTACTCTTTCTAAACTGTTTATTTTCTACATTTGTAGGAAAAAAGCAGCAAAGCATGTCTCATTCAGGAGAGTTATGCATTTTCTTGATGTGGCTTGTTCTCGCACAAAGGTTATTTATTCTCTTGGCAGGCAATGCTCTTTTTATAGCATCATCATCTTTCTGTACTGTACTTATAGTTTTCCCATTGAGATGTTAGTGAACCTAGTGAGATCACATTAGGGGGAAGAAGAAGATCATGTAATGTTGGTTAATATATGCATAGTTTCGAACGCATTGGATATCTTTAGCGTTCTTGCCATCCAAAATCCTGAGCAAATCTACACCAGCTAGAATAATCCACAAACGTCTGGATCACACACTGTTTTTAGCAAATTAAAAATGGTTTATTGTTGGCTTGCTTGTTTATGGCTTAATGAATAGCAAGAATTGTTTGATTGGAAAGTTCCAAGTGGAAACAACAACAAACGTTGCATTGTGGAATGCATATTTGTTAAAGAGTTCCTATTTTCATTCAACCAGCTTGCTACCTTCCATTCAACATTCTATCACTTTCCCCAAAGTCGTCAGCTATTTTTCTATGCTCAGTGAACATACTTAGTTCTAATTAACTCATAGCCGGGTTGGCCTAGTTCTATTACCTAACCTTTAACCTGTACGCCAAATTTTTAATTGGATAAATGGGATGGGTTTTAACATTTTTAAAAATTTTAGCACGGGGATGCAATTTAATTTGATTTTATGTATTTATAATGTTGGTTTATATGTTTTTAGTTCCTGTGCACTGCCCTGAGCCCCTTTGGGGAGAGGGGGCGGTATATAAGTCCAAATAAAATGAAAATGAAATGAAATGAAATATTTACTTAATGTGTTATATTATAAAAGAGAAGTTATTGAAACCTGCTGAATCAGTTACTTGTGTGTGCTTTCCGAATGTGATTGCTACTGCAAACTCTGACATGTCCTTGAGCAAATAGTGAACAGCCAGGTCAGCTTCAGCACATTATTGCAGCCTGATTCAGCATGAGCAGCTGATTGGCAGGTGGATCAGCCTCCGGGAACATCCCAAATCAGCTGTTCCAGGCTGCAGGGATTGCCACAGACCATCGCCTCCAATGTGCCTTGCATTTTTGGCTACATTCAGTATGTAAGACGCACCCAAATTTTCACCCTCTTTTTTTTGGGGGGGGGAGTACATCTTGTAGTCCAAAAAATATGGTACTAAGCATCGTTTAGGGGAGAAACCAAAATTATGAATCATAGTTTCTAATTAGTTTCTTTCCCTAATCTACAATTAAAGTTTAGCGCATTTTGTGTATGTTTTAGATGTCCTGGCTAAGATTCATCATCATCAACAACATTTTAGCCATTATCTATCTGCTGCAGGATGAAAGCCTCTTTCCACATGTTTCCAACCAATATGGCCCTGAGCTTTCTTTTACCAATTGAGCCCACAATACTTTCTGATGTCATCAGTCCTTCGTGTTTTAGGTCTCTTTTGTGGACACTCTTTATCAAGGGGATCCATTCTATGACTGCCTTGGTCCACCTGCTATCAGTTCTTCTTGCAATGTGACCAGCCCATTTCCATTTCAATTCTTTTACTTTTTTGATGGCATGATATATTTTTGTTTGTTCTCTAATCCACGAGCAGCTCTTTCTATTTTGTTTTGTGATGCCGAGCATGTATATTTCCATGGTTCTTTGCACCACTCATAGCTTTCGTATCAATTGATAGATTAGTGTCCCTGATTCACCTGCATATATTAGAGCAGGTAGCACACACTGTTCAAAAATGTTTCTCTTCAGGCATAGGAGAAAGTAGTTCTTTAAAATTATACTTAGCTTGCCGAATGCCTGCCAACTACATTTAACATGCCATTCCATTGCCTTAACTGTATCATCTTACACTGAGATCTGTTGGCCAAGGTATATGTAATGGTTTACTACAGGGGTGTCAAACTCAATTTCATTGAGGGCCACATCAGGGTTGTGTTTGACCTCAGGTGGGACATGGCCATAGTGGGCATGGCCAGTTCGATGTCATGCATGTCGGGGGTGCCTGTGGTGGCCCAAGCACTCTGCCATGGAAAACAAGCTCCGAAACTCCGTTTTCGGCTACAACAGCCTCCTGCAATTCTCTGCCACTGAAAACAGAGCTCCATTTTTGTTGGCAGAGGCACCATGGGTGGGTCCTTCACTGTTTCCAGGGCGGCCCCACAGACCAGCTCTAAGCATCCCACAGGCCGGATCCGACACTCCTGGTCTACTACATCTAGTTCTTCTCCAGATATAGTTTTTTTTTCTTTAGTGAATTTATTAAGCGTAACCTGGTTCTTTTTCAGGTTTATTTTTAAGCCAAATTCTCCTGCTTTGTGCAGCTCTTGTGTGTGTGTCTTTGTAGCTGTTCTGGGCCTTGTGAGAAGAGGACATCATCGTCTGCAAATCTTAAGTGATTTAAATAGGCGCCATTGATTTTTATTCCATCTTTTGCCCGGTCTAGTTTGCAAAATACTTCTTCAAGGCAGGCTGAGAAAAGGATAGATGATATTCTATTGCCTTGTCGTATAACGCCTTCTATGTTGATTTCCACTTTAAGATCATTAAGGCAAATTGTCACTATTGTTTTTTCATATATTGATTGTAGTAAGTTTATGTAAGCTGTGTACACATCTTGGTTGAGCAATGAGTTAATTATTGCTTGCTGGAATACTGAATCAAACACCATTTTATATCAATGAAAGCCATACACAGAGACATTATTTTAACTATTATGAAGGTTTTTTCCCCTTAATATTCAATAGGAACCTTTCTTTCTATAATTAAAATTCTTTATTCCATGCATTTATTCCATATTCCTCTACTCTAAAATGAAAATGTGTCGGTATTAACCTTTTTCTGTGTGTCGACCTTTCAGCTGTTTGAGGAATGCAATCATATCTCCCAAGTCATTTTGTTTCAAGGCTAAATATATCCAACTGTTTCAATCTCTCTTTATAGGATTTAGATTGCAGCCCATAATCATCTTCATGGGTCTGCTCTGAATCTATTCCAAATTTTCTTGTTAAAGTGCATTATACAGAACTAGACAAAGTACTCAAGATGGGAGTCAAGTAAAATAGAAAAGAATTGAGTGATTACAGTACTATTGGTGATTTGAGAATTTTATAGATACAGATTAAAATTGCATTTACATTATTTCAAGTTTTATTCCCCTCATAACCAGTTTGTAGTCAAGATACGTATACCATTGGGAGTTCTGAAATACCATGTTGGAAAAAGATCAGGGGTGGGTTCTAGCAGCCACTAGTGCCAGTTTGCTCGTGGCTGCGCTGCAGGCAATAAAAATTGTTCTGCGCATGTGCAGAAGTGAAAAACAAGATGGTGGCTCCTATGGCGGCGCCAGGAAAACCAGTTTGAATGTGTGGCAGGCTTAGGTCACTGCCAGTTCTAGCAGCCAAACTGGTCCGAACCAGTAGGAACCACCACTGGAAAAGATAATCCTAAAAGAAGGTATGTCTGCATGGTGACTGGGAATCAATGTTGATTTGATGGGACATAATTTTAAAAATTACTTTTTTCACAAATACCATTTCCAAACCAAGTACTTCTGATTTCTTATTTATACATTTGCCTTTTGTTTCTTAAATAGTGTCAAAGAGCCATGGTGGCACAGTGGCTAGAATGCTGTATTGCAGGCTAACACACTGCTTAGTGCCAGGAGTTCGATTCTGACCGGCTCAAGGTTGACTCAGCCTTCCATCCTTCTGAGGTCAGTAAAATGAGAAACAGATTGCTGGGGGCAATATGTTGATTCTGTAAACTGCTTAGAGAATGCTGTAAAGCACTGTGAAGCGGTATATAAGTTTAAGTGCAAGTGCTATAATGCACCTGGGGGAAGGGGAGAATGAGGGAAGAGGGAAAGATTGGTGTTAGTAGCATTGTGGTGTCATGATGAAGCTCTAGTCCTTTTCTATATACATCATCACAACATGATGCCAGGTTTCTATGAGCACCACTGTTCTAAAGGAAGAACTTTGCAACTATTTCTGCTAAATTTCATCCTCCTACTTTCAGTTCATCTCCCCAATTTATCAAGTTTGTTTTTAGTTTTATTTCTGTCTTCTATGGTATTAGCTAACTGCCCAGTTTGTATTGTCTACAATTCTGAAAAGCATTCTCTCCACCTCTTTATCCAAACCATTAATTAAAAACTTACTGAATCAACTAATTCTGATGGCATGTCCTTTGTTATTGTGAGTTGTATTTTAAGATGGATAGCCAGACAAATCTTAAATAAACAATAACTTGGTCACTTCTCTCCAATTAAAAGAGGAACTATTGAACTATCTTTCAAGGAAGCTGTGTAACTGTCATGCCATCCAATCCACAGTTTGATGCTACAAGCTGATCAGAGTTACCTTGCAGTGAAAAGGGTGGCAAACAAATTTAATAAATTTAACAATAAATTTAAATAGTTTGTTAATAAGGAAACCAGACTGCCAAAGAAAATGATGGCTGGACACCATCAAAGTTGACACCAGTCAGAACATAGGCAAGCTCAAAGAAGCAGTGCAAAATTGGAAGATATAGAGAGACCTGGCCCGTAGAATCGCCAAGAGTCGGACATGACTGAATGGATAATGCCATCATCAACTTGTTAACAGGCATATCTTGGTACTTTGTCAAATATTTTGCAGTTATTTATTTATTTATTTATTTTTATTGGGTTTGTCAAGCGTGATAAATATAATTATATACAAGATTATGAATACATGAAATGAATACGAATAAATGGGGTTGTTAGGACAGTTAAGATATATTGTATCTATAACAATTCCACAATCTGTTAAGAAAGTTAGTCAATCAAAAAATAAAGTAATATTTATCCAAAATAACATGAATTTGATTATTCATCTTCTCTAGTATCTTTGCAACTGTTTCCAATGTTAGACTGACTGGTTTGCCCTCCTAAAATTATTTGGCAGTTTTCCAGAATTTCTGAAGGAAATAAAAGTTTTTTCAGTAACCTAGGCTGTACTTCCTCTGGACACTGGACAGTGAGAATTATTAAGCAATGGAACCAGTTGCATTTTAGACTTGTGGATCCTCCTTTGATTGAGTTTTCAAGAAAAGATTGGAATATCGTATGTGCAAGATGGTATGAAGAGGCTCATCTTGGTCAGGAGGTTGGACTAAAAGTCCTCCAAGATCCTTTCCAATCCTACAATTCTATGAAAATTGTTGCCAGTATCTCCTTCTTTAACAGCTCCACTACCTTTCCCCAATTTCTCTTGTATGAGCCATTCTTTTGAGCAAATTCAAATCCACTTTCTTTACTTCCATGATACATGTTTTATTTTCCTTAAAAATCAAGAACTACTGAATTACATGGATCAATAGTCTTGCCACTTCCTTAAACAAATTTCCCTCTTGATGAAACTCAAGGACAGCTGGTCCCCTTGTGGCTTCCTCTGCCCTCTGAAGAAGAGATTAATGTTAAGAATGTATATTTTCGGAGATAATATATTTAGAAAATTCTGCTTTGAAAAAAGTACATTTATAAATGTGAAAGTTGTGAGAAAGAATGTTCAAAATAATGGAATATATATGTATCTGAAGTTTAAAAAGGAATAAAAATTACAATATAATGTATTATTTGTAATTATTTATGCCGTACCTTTTATGCAGCTTAATTTACCATAAAGTCTTTTAAGGAAGTTTATAAATTTAAGAAATGTATTAAGACTAATACATGGTATGAAATAATCTGTCAAAATTCTGAAAGGGCCAAAATGAATTAACTAACAGCATAGGACCTTCTATAACCATGATGGCGAACCTGTGATGCGCGTACCACAGGTGGCATGCGGAGCCATTTCTCAGGGCACCCGAGGCATTGCCCTATAAGCTGCACCATGCATGTGTGCATTAGCCAGCTGATTTTCAGTCTTGATTTATGGCCATTTTTTTATCCTCAGGAGTCTTCAGGGAAGTCTTAGGAGGGAGAAAAATGGCCCAACAGGGAATCTGGAAGTTGGAAAATGGGCTGTTTCCAACCTCTGGAGGGCTTCGGGGGGGACGACGACAGGAGAGGCCGTTTTCACTCCAAGAATGCCATGTGTGCATGTGCGGGGCAGCAGGGGAGGGGTCACATGTGGATACGCTAGGAGGTCATTAATTATGGGAGTGGGCCAAGGGCATGCTTTTGGCTCCTGAGGCGGAAAATGTTCACCATCACTGTTCTATAACATATATTTGTCATTTGTCAGCTTGATCCATGCCCTTCCTAGTTTTTCAGTATGGTCAAGATTGTGGTTATTCTTAGGGTAGTTAATGTTTCTTTTGGGGGTGATCTTAAAGGAGACAGAGATGCACTCTTCCTGAAAAAACAAACTTTCTTTCAATACAACCAACTTACAATTTTTCCTTTTTGGAAAGATAGTAAGGTTCAGCTGCACCAAATCATAAGTGAATGGATATTTTTGAGCTCCTGCAGTCAGGATTCGGGGGTGGGATAGAATGGAAAAAGCACTAATCAATTTCAAATGTCTTTTGCCAAGTCCTGGATGGAGTGCACCCCTCCTAGTCCTATTAGATTAGAAAAAAAAGTGGGAGGAGACAAGCAAAAGGAGAAAACAAAACAAAAATAGAATAGTTGATACAGAAATATACTATCAATAAATTGACAAAGATGTAATTGAGATTGTACAATTAATGTTCAGTATATTATTGAAAAGAAAACTCAATAACAAAGTACAATAAATTGTTTTAACAGCGTGAGAAAGGATTAAAATGTCTGATTTAGAGGTAAAAATCTCCACTAATAATAATAGTTATTTAATAATAACCTATTTAAGAATATGAGAAAAACCTAGGAAAACATTAGAGATAAAAATTAGTTCCTAACTTTCCTTTTGTTGTACACCAATTAATGTTGAATATTGATAAACATGTTTAATTATGTGTGCTTCTGATTTCAATTCTTTACCCCTTTAACACTATAATCTAAAAACTGACATCTACCTTGCTGCATTATATATAGTATGTGTAGAAGTCAGTCTTGTTTAAATATAGTTAAACTTCTGTTGTGATTATATATTGTTAATTTTGGCATTTTTGCATATTCAGTATGTTTAAGTTCCCAAAGTAACATCTTTAGTAATGTATCTCTTTTCCAATGTTGTGTTAAATTTATCATTGCAACCATAAACATATATCATAGTAAAATGTGATTTTTTGGGGTTAATATGTTTTGGAATTATGCCTAGTAAGAATTGTCATTTCATTTCAATTTTAGTTTCTAAAAATTCTCTCAGTAGCACTGTGTATTTCTTTCCAGTTTTTGTGTGTGTGTGTGGTGGTTTTTTTTTTCATGTTAACTACATATGGTAAAATGTTCCTTCTGTCTCATATAATTTCCAACATTTATATTGAACAGTTTGTCTTTTTTGGCAATTATTGATGGAATCATATACTAATTATAGAACATTTTGTACCAGTTTTCTCGTCTGTTATAATTTGAGATGAATTTTATAGATTTGTTTCATAATTCCTCTCATTAGTTTGTTGTGGTATGCAATTTTTTAAATTGTGCTATCCCTGTGTCACGTCTGAATAACTTTATATATATATGCTATAGTAAGTTGTCTTGATTCTTTATTAATATTTCAAATTATGTCATTTTTTAGAAGCCTGTGCCCCCTCCTCTTTGG
>JAPKID020003087.1:0-12666 GCA_026931265.2 Tropidonophis doriae
AAAAACTTTGAATAAAAAAAAAAGACAGACTGGCCCTCTAAATCAGTGTTTCTCAACTTTGGCGACTTTAAGTCCTGTGGACTTCAACTCCCAGAATCCCCTAGCCAGCATAGCTAGGGGATGTGGATCCCTACCAAAGCTGCCCTTGCATTGGTGGTGGGGTTGCATCAAACTGGGCAGCAGCAGAGGGTAGCAGGCTTGAAAAAGTCGCTTTCAGGGAGGACTGGCCTTCTGCTGGAAAAAAATCAGGACCCAACAAACAGGGACTGGATTTGGTTCCAGTGAAGTTATTGGAGCCTCAGCTGAAAGTGTCAGGTTGCCTAACAACTGGTAGACGCACAGTAAGGCTCTGTCCCTTGATCAATTCAGACTCCAGCCTGGGTATCTGGTCCTGCTTTTTAGAAGTAAACAGTTTCCTTTAAGCTTACGATTAAATTTTAAAGTCATTATTTGAAAGAATGCAAATTGAAATCATGTGTGAAGAGCACATGGCGTGGCTTATGGAACGGCTTGTGGAAGAAGCAGCGTCTCCTCTGTTCTATGGAGGGTATTCCTAATCCTGCCATTTGGACTCTCAGCGCGTGCACAGAAATGTGGACTTCTCATATAGTGTTTCTCAACCTTGGCAGCTTGAATATGGGTGGACTTCCACTCATTGTCGGCCCGTTTTCAAGTTGCCAAGGTTGAGAAACAATGGTTCTCGTACAGAGACTGGATAGTCCCAAAGATTTACATCCAAGGAATCTCCTTCAAAATACCCAGAGGGAAGACCTTTTCATTCTGTGACCATCCTCAATTGTTCCTCACCAACTTGGTGCCTTACGTGGGACTTTCCCAGGCTTGTTTAGAATGATGGGAGTTGAAACTCAAAAAGAGTTCCTTGGGGAAGAAGAGATGGCTATAAACCAAATTGCTTTGGTTTTTAAGGGATGGTAAAGATAAAGGTTCCCCTCGCAAATATGTGCTAATCGTTCCCAACTTTAGGTGGTGGTGCTCATCTCCATTTCAAAACCAAAAAGCTGGCACTGTCCAAAGATGTCTCTGTGGTCATGTGGCTAAACATGACTAAATGCCAAAGGCACATGGAACACTGTTCCCTTCCCACCAACGGTGGTTCCTGTTTTTCTACTTGCATTTTTACAAGCTTTCGAACTGCTACGTTGGCAGAAGCTGGGACAAGTAATGGGAGCTCACTCCGTTACACAGCACTAAGGATTCATATGGCCAAACTGCCAATCTTTCTGATCAACAAATTCAGTGTCTTAGCCACTGAGTCTCCGCATCTCCTTTAAGGGATGATAGAGAAACACAATATGCATGTTCTTAGGCTGCAGAATGGCGGACTTTTTTCTATTAGATAGAATTCTATTTCCCTGTTCTTTGTATGGCATCGTTCATGTTCTGACGCATCGGTATTTTTTCCCTTCCTGCAGGAATGAAATACAATATGTCACGCTGTAACCCTGGCCTGACTCTCCAGTAAAGTCCCAAAAGTGGAATTACGCACCGCAGCACATGCCGTTTCATTTTCCTAATCCGCTTGAAAAACCAAAATGCCGTTTCATTTTCTTGTGGTGTTTGTCATAATTTCCTGGGAAGCACTAAAGGTGACCTACCTAGATTTGATAAATCCTGAATAGGAATGAGCTTTGCTGCAGATGGGGAGGGGGGGGGAGACTTGGCACAAGTGATTTTGGGGGAAAGTGCCCAGGGGGCTTTAGATGTGCAACTAGAAGGACCTGTCGTTAGGCTGATAACACCAGATTCAACAGATATTGAGCCTCCTTGATCCATCATCCATCTCTGCAGCCAGCAAGATAGTCAGCACTTTCCAAAATTCTTCTCCCATGCAGAGGAAGGGGGGGGGGCTCCGCTTGCACAGCCTTCCCCCAGTAGTGATGAGTCACCTTTCCCTGCTGGGGGAGGAGCCCAGAACGAAGACATGAGCATCTTCCATGACAAGTGATCCTAATTCATCTCAGTTTTGCTTGTTTCAGTTTATACAGAAGCACCCTTTCATCCCGAAAGCTTTGCTTTTATGTTCTTGGGAGTTCAGAGTTTGATCATCATTTGTCATAGCAGGAAGACAGGCAGAATTTCAGATCTTCCCGTTGCTTTAGGCCATTATTCATGATCTCTCGCTCTCTCTGTCTCCCTCCCTCCTCCCTGGATTCTACCAACTTTGGCGTATGGGGGGGGAGATTATTAAGGATCTGTAGGCACCCTCATTTTGCTCTTCATGGAACTGGAGAGAGAGAGGCTCTCTTTCCCACATGTGTGGGTGATGCTGCCTTCCAGAACGAAGGCTGGAGTTAGTTTTTGTGCTGAGCTGTCAGCAGCTGCAGCAGAGGTGGGGGGGGGGTGAATAGTGACCATGTTATGTTATTGTGCAAATGATGTACATTTATGACAACATTATGGGTTCACTTGGATGACAATAAATTTGCCATGTTTGGGGGATCAGATCCAGAACCCTTCTGGTACTTGGAAATAGCAATTCACCTAGTCTTTTTGTGTTATTGTTCCTTTTGTTTCATTTTAGTTTAGTTCTGTTTTCATATCTTCAGTAAAGAGTAGAAACTACTTTTGAGATCTGGGACACCCACTGTTCTAACCCTTTACTACCTGTTTTCCGTATTAGAAAGTCTCACACACATTATATACACATTATTTGCAACATATATATGCCCAGTGATCAGACTGAAATCAGATTGGAAAACATGTACGCATAGCCCTTGAATAACAGCCACAAGCTTGCTAAGCAACATGGCTATTGAGTCATGTCCAGATTTATGACCATTTTTGCTATAGTGTCTTTAAATGAATCCAGCTCCCCCCACTGATTTTGCTTTTCAGAAGCCAACTCAAAGGTGGTATTCAGTGGGTTC
The DNA here is from genome assembly GCA_026931265.2 of Tropidonophis doriae. Classification (NCBI taxonomy): domain Eukaryota; kingdom Metazoa; phylum Chordata; class Lepidosauria; order Squamata; family Natricidae; genus Tropidonophis; species Tropidonophis doriae. The sequence goes on from JAPKID020003087.1 coordinate 2,889, forward strand.
TGACCAGTTCTGAACAACCGGTAGTGGAAATTTTGAGTAGTTCGGAGAACCGGTAAATACCACCTCTGGCTGTCCCCATCCCCATCTATTCTCTGCCTCCCAAGTCCCAGCTGATTGGGAGGAAATGGGAATTTACCTTCCCCTGGGGTGGGAAAGGAATGGAGATGTTACAATATCCTTATTCTGCCACACCCACCAAGCCACACCCACAAAACCGGTAGTAAAAGAAATTGAATACCACTACTGAGCAAACTGGAATGTCATAAATGATGAACATATGATCCTGGGATGCTGCAATCATGATGACTATATGCTAGTTGCCAAGCTCTCAAATTTTGATCATGTAACTGTGGGATGCTGTTACAGTTATAAACACAAGGGCTGGTTGTAAGTTTTTTTGTTTTTTTTTTAGTGCTGTTGTAAGTTTAAACAGTTGCTAAACAAAGGATTGTAAATTGGGGACTACCCATACATGAAAACTCTGGAATAGTTTTTTCCCATAATATAATTAATCTTGATGTGCAGTAATATTTTACGCTGACAGAGTCAAACATTCTACTGGGATCACGTCTATTAAATTAAGAATCACACCTGTAAGTGACACGGCTTTGTAGTTCCTTTTAATGGAATTCAGGTAGACCCAAAATAAATTCTTTAGATTAAATAGGTTCCTTGCTAATTAATCATCTAAATAAGTTGGATAACCATTAACTGAACCAATGAAAGGTCGTCACTGCAAGTGTTCAAAATTTCTCATCACCCCCTCCTTTTTTTGCCATAAAAGACCAAATGAAAATATGGTTTTAGTCATAGATCATTGTTAACTTGAACTCGCAGTGGGATTTTTGAAATAAATCACTGGCTATTTCTTTGAAAAGTGATGTTTTACCTATTCCAGCATTGCCCTTTATGATGAAGGTTATTAGTTCTGGGCTGTAACAAACCTGAAGGCAGGACAAGAAGCAATGGATGGAAACTAATCAAGGAGAGAACTAAGGATAAACTTTCTGACAGTTACGGTAAGCGCAATTAATCAGTGGAATGATTTACCTCCAGAAATTGTGGATGCAACAACACTGAAAGTTTTTAAGAAGAGATTGGACAGCCATTTGTCTGAAATGATAGGGTTTGCTGGCTGACGAGGGGGATGGACTAGAAGACCTCCAAGGTCCCTTCTAACTCTAGTCTGTTAATCTGGGTTGACAATACATTTCAGTAGATTATAATTCCTTGAGCTACCTAATGGATGTCCAGAACCTTATACCCCAAATCTGAAAGCCGTCTTTATTCTGAAAACCCATTTTCTGAATTTCATGCTCCTATCTCTTGTTTCTGAACCTGTTTATAACTTGGAGAATTATATTTCCACCAAAATGAAGCTACATTTTCATCACATTCCTGTACTTTAAATCTGCTTTTCTGTCCCATATTAGTCTGAAAGAAGCTGGCAGGAACTATCATTATTTCTAACATGAATTAGAATATGAATTTAAGTTGGCTATAATTCCATAACCTGACCTCTGACAATGAATACATATTCATTTTTAAAAGACAGCAGCCTGTAATTTTACTCTTGTAATTATTTATTTTTGTGACGATTGCAGATTCTTGGGTTGTTTATTTGATGCTAGAGAAAGGTGGAAGAGACCATTATCTATTTTTAATGCTATTTAACAGAGAAAGCGTTAATCTGAATGGAAATTATTATATAGTAAAACTGGTTTGTCCGGTTTTGTTGAAAATAACTGTAAATCAAACTTTCCTGATCTTTTGTGTTCCGTTTCTTTTTCATAGGAAATGCCTGTCTTTTCTTTGTATATTTTAATCCATCACTTTTCATATTTTAGTCAATTGCTTCTTGTTTATTTCTTAACTCAGCAGAATGGTGGTTCTATTGTTTTGTTTGCCTGAGTTTTGTTTTTAAAAATACATTCTGCTTGATCCTTTACCTCAGAGGTGGGTTCCTACCAGTTCGGCCCAGTTCGGCCGAACTGGTAGTGGTATGGTGGCCTGGGTCACTGGAACCAGTAGTGACCCAGGTCTGCCACACCCATGAAGCAGTTCCCCGGTTTCCGCTGTCATTGCCAACATCCTATGTTTGAGTTCTGTGAAGTGCGCACATGAGTGAACTGGCAGTAAAGCCAGCCAGAGCCCATCAGGGGTGGAATTCAAAAATGTTAGCAACTGTTTCTCTGCCCAGTTGTTGGGTGGGCGTGGGCTCGGCCTTCTGCACCATGGTGAGGGGGCATGTTCTGCCCTCCCCAGGCTCCGTAGGCCTTTCCCGAGCCTTTGGGAGGGTGAAAACAGCCTTGCCCAGAAATGAAGGCCCATTTTTTTCCCTCCCAGACCCTGCATATAGGCCTTGAACTTATCCAACATGATGAATGGGCCACATGGAAACTCCTGGAAGGGGAGGGGTGGGGTAGGCAGAGCCAGCCGGTCCTTGTAACAACCAGTTCGGTGAACCAGAAGTAAAATTAGCATCCTGTTCACCCGAACCAGTTCAAAACGGCTGAATCCCACCTGTGATCACGTTTTCCCCCTTCACAGAAGTGGAGTAGGCATGGGCCTGCATGTGATGTATTCAGCCTGCAGGTCGCCAGTTTGACACCCCTGCTTTAAAAGGAGGCCTGTTGCCCCATAATAGAGAGAAAGTAGGAGGATGGACAGAAACACCTAAAATGTGTTAAGGCAAAATTAAAACATTACCAATACTGTCTATCGAGATTCTCAGTCACCCAGGTCATGGTTGTCCCAAAGGTGCTTTTTCAGGAGGCAACTGGGCTTTCTGGTTTTCCTTTGAAGACATTTCGCTCCTCATCCAAGAAGCTTCTTCAGCTCTGACTGGATGGTGGGGAATGGAAGGATTTATATTCCTTGAGGACAGTTGGTTATTTGCATTCTTTTAGCGAGTCACTAAAAGCCCAGTTGCCTCATGGAAAAGCAGCTTTGGGGCATTACCCATACAGAATATATTGATCTCTCTGGTTACAGGCTTCAAATGACATGTTGAGCCAAAAGCTACCAACTACATTTTAACCTAGCATGTTGTATTCATTCAACCATTATGGTTATGTATGTGTTTGGATGTGCATGCATTTGTGAAGGAGGGAGTGCAATACAAAACAGAGGCCTCTTTACATAAGATAAGAAACCATATTTAGTCCACTGGGATTTGCACAACATTCTGCCTCATAAAAATTTGGGAAAGCTACTGCAGTGTGCTATCAGCAAACCACACACTCTGTAAATGTCTCTATTTATATGTGTGTATATACATGGATGTGGGTGTAGAGAAGTGCAAAGATTAAAAGAGGGAAAATAGTGTTATGAGAAAAAGGGTCTCCGTTATCTCCCGCTAATCTCTTTTACACATTCCAATTTTTTTATGGACCATTCATCACTTGATCTTGAGTGGTGCGATGGCCTAGGGGTGGAGCTCTTGCCTCACAATCAGGAGCCTGTGAGTTCAATCCTAGATAAAGGCAGATATTTTTCTCTCTGGGCACCCTGAAAATATATCTGCTGAATATAACTCCACATTGGTGACAGGAAGGGCATCTGGCCAGTAAACACTCAGCTCCATTCAGTTGCCCAGACTCCACCCTGCAAGGGATTATGGGTTGTTAAAAGAGGATGATTCATCATCATTTGATCTTGTCAACAAACACTTTAAACTTCTGAACAGGCCTGTAATGCCCAGCAGTTTAAGCATAAAACTTGGAAGCATGGAGAAAGATGGTTACAATGCTAATATGCAGAATAACAGAGATAAACTTTTTTTTGCATTGAACTCTCTTTCCTTGCATTTCTATACAAGGTATATATAGCCTATCCTTGTGCTGAGACCCAATTGCACAAATGATTTTCCATGTTCCCGTTAAAGGCCAGAGCCTGTCATAAGCAATCAAGTGGAGAAAAGCAATCAAAAATACGCGAACCAGCTTTCCAGAATGTCCTTTGTTCCGTTTGGTTCTCTGACCTACAACCAGATGAAAAAGAACAATTCCTGCTTTCTTGTGGCCAAGCCTCATACGCTATGGTACCAGTGCTACAAGCCAAAAAAATAAAAGTTAACTTCTGGAAATGGGCTATGGGTTGACAGAATTGTCCATGTGTTATCTATAGAGCTGTGGAATGTGTTCTTGTGGTATTGAGTTTCTTTGCCACAAACTGCAAGAGCAGAATTAGGGTTTTGTATCCATGACATACCCCGTTATCTCCCACCAACAGTGAGCTCATCCAGATGATACCAAGGGAATTCTTACATTTTATCAGTGGCGCCTTCTTGCACCATTTCCAGTTGCTTTCTTGACGATATAATACAAGATTTATGTCTGGGGGACTCAGATGTGGTTTTTCATGGAAAAGCCATGCTACTTCTTATTTATTTATTTATTTTAAAAAATCCCCAAAGAATGCTTAATTGTAAACAGTGTCGATGAGCCTTAAGACCTAAAGCTTTTTTCCTCCTTTTTTCTCCTTCTCCTGGATTTCTAAAAATACTTAATTAAAAAAAATGGAGGGGCGCAGTGGCTCAATGGCTAAGACACTGAGCTTGTCGATCAGAAAGATTGGCAATTCGGCGGTTCGAATCCCTAGTGCCGCATATCGAAGTGAGCTCCCATTACTTGTCTCAGCTTCTGCCAAACTAGCGTGTAAAAATGCAAGTAGAAAAATAGGGATCACCTTTGATGGGAAGGTAACAGCGTTCCATGCGCCTTCGGCATTGAATCATGCTGGCCACATGACCACGGAGACGTCTTTGGACAGCACTGGGTCTTCGGCTTTGAAACGGAGATGAGCACCATCCACTAGAATCAGGAACAACTAACACATATGTGCGAGGGAAACTTTTACCTCTACCTTAATAAAAAACTAATAATGATGTTTCTTTCTTTGAGAGCTGACATGTTATAAATGCGAACCCCAATTGACTTCAAGCCATCCTAAGCAATTCCCTCCTCCCCTAATTTCATTCCAAATTCTTTCGAGTTATTTTTTTTTAATACCAAATTAAAACAATTTACTGCTAAGCTGCAGTTCTCATTATCAGACATCAAAGGCGCTTTCTTTCCTTTGTATGTTTGGGGCCATGTGAAGGATCGCAACAATGCCTGGAATGCTGCACATTTTAATTTCGGCTTAAATTTTCCCTCTTTCTATCCTCAGGGCAGATGTCAATTTAGACTGCAGCTCTTTCGTATTTATCCACCCTCCCGGGAGCCTCCGCAAATTTCCATATTGATATTAGTAGAAACTCTACCCAGAAAAATAATGCATCAGAGGTTTTTGGGAAGACAATAGGATCTAGGCTGGTTCTCCCACAGCTTTGTTTTTTTCATTTGCCTACTCTAGGATTCTTCCCACTTCACTCCAGCACATAATCAGGGAGCCTGGGGCAGTGTAGTGGTTGGGTTAGTAGATAGCAATAGTACTTAGACTTATATACTGCTTCTCAGTGCTTTACAGCCCTCTTTTAAGTGGTTTGTAGAGTCATCATATTGGCCCCAACAATCTGGGTCCTCATTTTACCAAACTCAGAAGGCTGAGTCAACCTTGAGCCAGTCTGTTTCCGAGTAATCTGATGTCCTGGCTGACTTGGCACTTAGCTGGCAAGGGGGCAGTTAAGGGCTTCTTTCACCCAAGTGAGCCAACGTCAGGCTCCCTGGAGGTCAGAGGGACTGGCTGATGGGCTCTCTAGTCCACTTGGGGGCTGGTGGGACATCTGTGAAGATCACAGCAGGACCGAGGCAAGACTCTTCCTGCATTGTTCACAGCACTCCGTTACGACCTCTACAGTTTGAATTTTCCTGGGCCCGGTTCTTCCCAAGCAGTTGGACTAGAAAGAGGGCAGAGAAGAGCCACAAAGAGGATTAGGAGACTGGAATATAAAATGTACAAAGAATGGTTGCAGGACTTGAGAATTTCTAATCTAGTGAAAAGAAAGACTAGGGGTAACATGAGAGCAGTGTTCCAATATTTTTCTGCCACAAAATAGAGGGGGTCAACCTGTTATCCAAAGCTCCTGAGGACAGGACAAGAACCACAAAAGCTGGAAGCTAATCAAGGAGAGAAGCAACCTAGAACTACGGAGGAATTTCCTGACGGTAAGAACAATTAGTCAGTGGAACAACTTGCCTCCAGAAGTTGTGGGGACTCCATCACTGGAGGTTTGTAAGAAGGCATTGGACAGCCATTTGTCTGAATTGGTAGAGGGTTTCCTGCTTGAGCGTGTGGTTGAACTAGAAGACCTCCAAGGTCCCTTCCAACTCTGTCATTCTATTAAAAAAAAAAAGAATCTAACCCCTGGCAGTTAGCAGTGAGTTAGCCTGCAATAATACTGCATTCTAACCACTGTGCCACTGTCAGTCTCTGCTTTGCTGCTTGCTTTGGCTGCCATTGTAATGTGGAGGGGGGGGATTGGTATTTGGGAATGGGATTAACTGCTGCAGGAGAGATATTGGAAATGGGAGTTGTGTTCTCACCATCTACTGCGCATGCCGATGGCTGGTGCCTTGAGATGGATAAGGCCAACCATCTTGCATACCAACCTGATGATGCTTCGGGAGATGCAACCCACATGACACCCGAGGGATTTGCGGATTGGACTATAGGGTGGGGAATGTTGGGGGAGGGGGTTAGACATATATTGATATGTATGATTTTGCACGCTTTGGCTTCAGACCTTGATATACCTAGCTGCTATCTTTTCATAACCAGTAAAAGTACTCTTAATTCTTCAAAAAGGAATTGAGTGTTTTCTTTCACCATGGCTTTTATGGGGCCCTGGGAAAGCCAGATTCCAATCTGCTCTCAGCCATGGAAATGACTTTGGAGTCCAGCCTTTCTCCCACAGTCCAACCTTCTTCAGAGAGGGATTGTAGGGGAAATGGGAGAAGAGAATGTCGTAGGAGCACCTCGAGCTTCTGAATGTGCATGCGGTAGAATCAACAAATAAATAAATAAGGATCCTCATTTGTTCCCAAAAAGAACAAAAAGAAAGAGGAACAGATCCCAGACAAAGAAGTTTTGTAGCTCAACTACCAAGACAGATTCACATGCCAAGCCCTCCTTGATTATTGTGTAACATCTTTCTCTCTTCCAATGGATGGTCTTGCAGTCTAGACTTAAAGTCTAGATTCTCTTAATGTGGCCTTACATTAAAGTGGAGTTAGTTCACTTTGTCATGTTTCCAGTCTTGTTTATCTGAGAGGACTAACATCAATCTTGCAAATCTGGAAGTACAAACGTTTCACAGTTTAATTCCTTAGGGCAGGTCCTTCACTAGGTTTCTTTCCTTGACTGTTAAGTCACTGAGAGGTAAAACATGGAATGAATAGAAATTCCCTACAGTGAAAAATGTCTCATCTACATGTCTGTAAGGTCTATTCCTCACCACCACATTGTGTGTAGTGCAATGGTGGGAGCAGTCCGAGAAGATGCCACCTTTCTACAAGATTACTCCCTCCAGGAGAACTCATACTTGATTTGTCCTGCTCTTCCCCTCCCCTCCCGCCCCATTTTGTTAGTCTGGCAAGACTCCACTATGCTTCATTAAGCAAGTCTCAAGAGACCATTTCTAAACAAATGAATTTAGTTACCCTAGATGATGGTAGGTGAAATTAGAACAAAGTAATGGGAGTTTGATTAATGTGATTTCAAGATGTAACTCTTATAAAAGGCAGAGGAAGACCGGAACAGGTTGCAAATTGAATTTTACGAAGGGGTAGGGCAGGGAAAAAGGAAGAGAAGAGGAGTGAGAGAATAAAATAGGGCTAGCAGATTAAAAGTGCATAATATTGAAAAGATTTCTAGGAAAATAAAAGAATGGAGTAAATAAAAAATGGGATTTAATGATGGCATTCTTTCTTTCACATAACACCAGTAATTAAAATTGTAATTTTAAATATAAGTTTCTAAATGTTTAATAAAGTAGTCAATAAATCTTTATGAATCAATAATATTAAAATAAAGGGTTGGTGAGAATAAGAGAGAGCCTGAATTATACAGTCATTCCAGTTCCAGCCTGAAAATGAAATGCCAATCATGTTTAATAGAGATGAGCGCATATTGTAGTTTTGCATATTTAAAGGATTTACAAATTGGGGAACTGTGATGTAACCATGTTTGGCTGTAGATATTGTTCCAATACTAATTCCTTTATGTAAAAGCAAATTCAGGTACATAGTGATGCTTATTCACTATTATTGGGTTTCTTCAGGAACTCAAAACTATTATACTTACAGCTTTCTTAAGATAGGGATGTTTGTCTATTTCAGGGGTATCAAACTCGATTTCATTGAGGGCCACATAAGTAAGGTGACCAGATATTCAAAGTCCCAAAGCGGGACACCGTCGACAGGTGGGGGGACGCTCCGGCGCATCACGTGCCTGCGCAGAGGGTGTCAGGGCCGAGGAGGGGGGGGCTGCGCACGGTCTGGCACGTCATGCTCCTGCACAGAGGGCATTGAGGTCAGGGCGCGCTCCCACCTGCCCCCACGGGGCCCTCTTTAAAGGCAGTGGCGGCGGCCCGGGTCGAAAATGGGCTCCTGAGCTCTGTTTTAGGCTGCGACAGCCTCCTGCAATCCTCTGCCAGTGAAAACAGAGCTTCATTTTTGTTGGCAGAGGCACTGCAGGGCAGTCCTTCTCTGTTTCCAGGGTGGCCCCGCAGGCCATATCTAAGCACCCCATGGGCTGGATCCATCCTCCAGGCCTTGAGTTTAACACTGCTGGTCCATTTTCAGTTATCTGTCAGTTCCCTGGTTCACCTAGGGAGTCTTTAGACACTTGAAGTGTCTTTAGACACTTGAAGAGAGCTATGATGTCAGTCCACTTTTCACTGGTTTTCAGGACATGGGTATGATTTCTTTCAGGGTAGGGTTGGGTGGGGTTCATGACATTTTAATTGGACTGTGGATAACTTTGTTATGTTACCCATGTAAGTCAGTGAGAGATGTTGAATTGGAGAGAACTATACATTTAGGTGGCCTAGCAATTAAGGGAGCATGGTGGCCTAGCGATTAAGATACTGGGCTTGTTGACCAGAAGGTTGGCAGTTCGAGACCCAAACATTGCACAAAGAAGGTGAGCTCCATTCCTGACCCAGCTCCTATCAATCTAGCAGTTCCAAAGTGTGCAAATGTGAGTAGATAAACAGCTTCCACTTCTATGGGAAGTCAACAGCATTCCATGAGCCTCTGTGTACAGTCAGGCTGGCCAAATGATGATGGAAACATCTTCCAACAATTCTGGCTAGGAATTGGAGGGGAGCACCCACCCTGTAAAATTGGACATGACTGGACAGGGGATATCTTTATAAGTTCAGTAAATAAACACACAAGTAAGTAAATTTTGAACAATTAAAAATCCCAATGTCTTTTCTCAAGGCTAATGTTTGAAGGATAGAATTCAATATAATAGAGTGGAGTGGAGTGGAGTGGAATAGAATATAATAGAATTCTTTATTGACCAAGTGTGATTGGACACACAAGGAATTTGTCTTTGGTGCAAATGCTCTCAGTGTACATAAAAGGAAAATGATTCTCATCAAGAATCATAAGATACATCATTAGAGATAGTCATAGGTTACTAATAAGCAATCAAATCATATTAGGAAACAACCAGAACAATATAAATCATAAAAATACAAGCAACATGGTTACAGTCATGAGTGGGAGGAGATAGATAATCATAAGATACAACTTGGGTGTCCTCCTCGATGCCCGGCTGTCACTGGATGATCAGGTGACAGCTGTGGCGAGGGGGGCATTTCACC
>JAPKID020003088.1:0-12664 GCA_026931265.2 Tropidonophis doriae
CTTTAAAATATTTCTTATACACCCTATGTACCCTTTTCCTGAGAAAAAATTGTAAAACCAATAAAACTTTTTGAATATGAAAAAGACTATGCCCAAGAATTTGAACCCTCCTAGTTCAACTTCTAGATATGGGAAGCTTCACAAAAATGATTGTTTAGATCTTATCACAATTTATTTCTAAATCTTCTGCATTGTATAACAATAAACCTCACTTCAAACCCACTGGAGTCTATGATAATTTAATCACTTCATCATTATAACTGTTGTGATGTATTTATATGCCAGCTGTGGAGGATGATATAACAACCTATCCAAAGACAAGACCAGGTTGTTTATATAATAATTAAACAATCACGGCGCCAAAAGAAAAGTCATGATTTTCTCCAGTGTAGTGACTTATACACCATATAGTAGTGAATATTTTGTGTGAGTGCTCATTAACAAATTGTGTATTTTTTAGAGGAACAGCTTCATTCCTCCTCCTTACATCATAGCAATAGCAATAGCATTTAGACTTATACCGCTTCACAGTGCTTTCCAGCCCTCTCTAAGCAGTTTACAGAGTCAGCATATTGCCCTCAACAATCTGGGTCCTCATTTTACCCATGTCGGAAAGTTGGAAGGCTGAGTCAACCTTGAGCCAGTGAGATTTGAACTGCTAAACTGCAGTTAGCAGTCAGCTGAATTAGACTGCAGTACTGCCCTCTAACCATGGCGCTTCTGCAGCTCTAGGTTGGGATAATTCTTGCAAATAAAATATCACTATTTCCTGTCGAACGCTAAGTCCACATATAATGTGTGCTCAAACAACAAATTCTTAGCAATATTTCTAGAACAGTTATTTTCTGTTTTGGGAATATGCATTATGAGAAGTAGAATTACATCCCATCTTCCTGAAGTGTTCATGCTATTTTCCTTCTTCAAGACTCAAGTAGGAATATAGTGTGTCAATATTTCAAAAATTAAAGATATTGTGATGCATTTCGCTTCAAGTTTTATTTTGGAAATATTTCTGAATATAGAATAGCTACAACTATCTGAGTAATTTCCCTGTCTGCATGCTCCTCGACAATTGATTATGGAAAACCAAACTGAAACTTGAGCTTGTAATATTTTCAATGTTCTTGTATTATAAGGATTTAATTTTATACTTTAAGATATTAAGAGCTTTAAATGCTAAGAGCTAACAGAGTCAGGAAGAAAGCAACATAACCAAAATTCATTAATATTATGCATATCTTGTCATTCTCCAATATACATTAAAAAGCCACGCAATAGATATAAACAGAGTTTGGAAAACTCTGACACACTATCTATCAAAGATATTGTTTATGAAACAAAAGTGCCATCTCTAGATAAAATTATAAATATGCATCATTCTATTTTTTAACTATGTATGCTTTATATATATATATTTTAAATAATCTGATCAGAAAGCTTTTAAATTGTGGAATTATAGAACAATCATATTCAGTATCCAAATGGCCTCTAATTAATGTTAGAATGGCAAAATGCTCCTTATAATAACCCAGGACCCATTTTGGCTATAGTATTCTAAATCAGTTAAAAGTCTCTGAAATGAAATTGTTTCAAAGAGACCCTCATACAAAGTGCAACATAGTATATCAAAGAGCATGTAATTAAAAAGCAACTGCGTAATCTTCAGAAACAGGCAGAGTTGGTGCAATAGATTTAGGAATATAGAAGGATTCCTTGTTATTGATAAAACTATCCAGGTTCAAGGCTAAATTCACAAGGGATGTGGGGGGCTTCCAAATAGACTGAAATCACTGCACCTCCACCCCCCTCAGGCTCTTTCTGCTTTGTTTACATAACATTGCAATGGGCTACTCCTCAATTCCTCCAATTCAGCTATCAAGCTTTACCACATCCATTATGGATTGTCCCCTCTCAGCCAGTTTTATTACTGTATTTTTCAGAATATAAGATGCACCGGAGTATAAGACGCACCAAGGTTTTGAAGAGGCAAATTTTTAAAAAAAGTTTTGCATTTTGCAAACTTCCCAAAATTGGCCCATTTTTCATGAAAGGTATGAATAGTCCTTAGGAGGTTTGTAGAGTGCCCATTTGTTGCTCATTTCTGCACTCCCCAGCCCCCAGGAGCTCTCTGAAAGCCTCTTAAGGGCTATACACGGCCATTTTGGTGAAAGGATGGGTTTTCAGGAGGCAAAAAATGCTGTATTCAGTGTATAAGATGCACCCTGATTTTCAGCCTCTTTTTTGAGGGAAAAGGGTGCGTCTTATACTCTGAAAAATACAGTAAATAGCCTAAATCTTCATTATATTTCAAGCTGTTCTTGAGAAATAATTTATCTAAAGTGTAATAGTAATATTAATACAAGCACAGACATTAAGCAACACATTTCTTCTTGTAACTAAGACTGCTTTGGCCTTTAATAGCAAAACTTTCAAGTCCATTTATTCATTAGAATTTCAGAAAAGGAAATGATTTTCTAGTTCCTTCTGTTGTATATAATATCTATGGTACCGATTTTAAAAAATAGAAAGAATGCAAAATAAACTTATAGTATCTAATATTTCTTCCCAAATAGATGTTATGTATTTATTTGTTAGTTAAATTTATTTGCTGCCCACTTTGCCATGGGGCTATTCTAGATGGCTTACAACAATAAAAGTGGAGAAATGAAAAGAAGCATAAACATAAAAAGAACAAAGCAATGGAAACAATAAAATAAACAATGAAAAACAAAACAGTGAGAATACAGCAATAGGAGAATAAAAAACGATAGGTAAGGAAACAAGCTGCAAGGAGAGAGTTGGGGTTTTGCTATTAATCGAATAGCCACTTCAGTTATATTGTGATGAAGGTCTAAACAACACAATGAAATCACTGACATAAGGAAAACATCCCAGAAATTATATTCTTGGAGGTGTTGAAATAGACCAAATATTGTAAAACTGATAAAAACATAGTACTTTGTTGAAAGTTGGGAAAAACCGTTTAAAACTGTAGAAGCAAAGGCTGCTAAGATCTCCTGCTTGTTTTTGAATGATACAAAATTCATTATTATGTACACATGCAGAGATCAAAGTCTATTTGTACAATCTATCTATCTATTTATCTGTCTGTCTGTCTGTCTGTCTGTCTATCCGTCCATCATCCATCCATCCATCCATCAATATTTAATCTGCTTTCTCATCTGAGAACCCTCAGTCAGTGAGGGAATGCTAATATTAATAATTTGGATTTTAATCCTTTTTTGCATTATGATTTACAGCTTATCTATCTTGTACACTCAAGCTTATTTCCTCTTACTTCAGAAATGTTGTTATAATTTATGACTAATTACAAGAGATATAACTGAAGGTCAGTGATTTCTGGAGGGTCATCTAGAATAAAAATATTATTTTGAGTTGGCTTATATGTATAATAAAAATTAAAGATGATAATAAATCTAAAGAAAAATCAGTAGAGTATCAGAAACACTGGTATGATTATCAAGGCCATTCATATTACAATGATTTTGCACAAACTGCATTAAGTCCACTGAATTATTCATTAGATTTTAGAATATGAATATTACATGTATTCAAGACCATAATACACAATTCTGAGAAAAAGTACTTGCTTCTAGACATTCTTAATTTTTGCATATATTTCCCAGAGAATATAAGTTTCTCATGGTTCCTGCCAAGGTACAAAGGGACTCTGCATAAAAATATAAGACTAGTTGTTACTTTCATTTATTTCCATAAAAACAAAAAAACCCCTAAATATGCAGCATGTCAATGTAGGAAAGCAATTGCCCTCTTAGATTCAGTACCTTTTTGGATCATTTTTAAGTATGATAATTGTAGCACTTCTAGTAATTGGTAAAGTACATTTCAAATACTACATGAAAGAATTATAGGCTAAACTGTCATGGCAAAATGGCTCAACTTTGTTATTTCTGAGCCTTTACAATCACCGCCCCGAGTCCCTTCGGGGAGAGGGGGCGGTTTATAAATTTAATAAATTATTATTATTATTATGAACTCTATTCCATCAACAATATTCCCACTAACAGGTCTGCCCTTTGATGTAGCCAAAATGCTGAATACTTTCCTCTACATTCATTCTGTTGTAGGCTCCCTTGTGCATTTGGGATCATTTGTGGTGGTGTATGACCCACTTAGGTTTCAGCTCATTATTCAGGTGGATAAATGGCCTGGTATTCTGTCATAAAATCTGATAGAAAAAAGAATACCTGCTTTGTTCAGTCATGGAAAACACCAGGCAGAAAAAAGTGACTGGATCATTTGAAGACCCACAAATGAATGAGAATGATGGCTTTTTAGTGAGTCTGCTTAGAATAAAGCCTAGTCTTGAATCCAAAGTTTGAATGAGTTGTTCAGAAAATACTATAATTTTGTAGTATCAAGAGAGGCTTTTGAACGTGGAAAATATATTTTATTACATTTTTTATTAATCAATGTTTACATGAGCTTGATTGATAATGTAATCATTAATAATATATAATTCATTTTGTTCTTTATTCATTTCATTTATTCTCTCCTTTTCATTTTAATTTAATAATTTAAATTAAAATAAAAGAAACAGGCTAATATTTTAAAGATTTATATTGTTTGTTAAATGAAATAACTTCTTCTAATTATCTCTTAAATGAATTGAATGAGTGGAATGATTACATTTCACATTGACAGATTCTGTGTTGACATAACCATAAAATAAATAAAACAAATGCTAAACATTGCAGTTATTTTTTTCTGGCTTCTTTTAAACAACAGCCAGATGCATATAAAGCTTTTGTCACATTATGTGTGTAAAGATATGTAAAAATCCAGAAATCTCAAAGAGGTCAAATTCTTTTTTCATAAAAACATATTTTGGGGAGATTAATGGTATCTTCAGAATTTTATTATTCTATTTTTTTTCTTAAAACTGAACTAGTTTGAGATTTGTCTCAAGAGAGAAACCATAGAAAAACTTTTGCAGCAAAAGCAGTTTGACAGGTCAACCAATTATCTAGGGGGACAATGGTCTACTCTTTATTAGATATATTTAGATAGATGGATACTTTACATCACCTTTGTGCACTGTACAGGGAATTGGATAAACAGCCTCTTCCGTCTCTATGATTCTACAATGGGGAATGTTCTCTGCTTTGCCAACCATAATCTGGGGGGAAACCCTAAATCCTAAAATATCATTTGAGTTTATTTTTCAAATGCAAGAGATTATTAAATCAATCAATCTATAAATAGAGTGGAATGGTCTGGTATTAAACAAGGATCTTATGAACAATATATTATGATGAGAAAACCTTTCTTAGAATGACTGTGGGCACTCAGTCATAGACACAAGAAGTATGATGTTTATAATTTGTATCTGTGGTTCTGATTCATAAGATTTAAGACAGTGGGGTGGGTTTTTTTGCTAAATGAATGAGAAATATTTTAGATATCTTATTTCTTTTTATATAAATTTAAAACTGCTCTTGTAATTTTAAACTTTCTGTAATGTTTAGAAACATTCTGAAAATAAATGGGCTCTATTAAAAATAAATTAATGTTTCCAGTTCTGGGATTCTCATGCACATGAGTTACCTGAATACACGCATACACACAGCTCTATGCATAAGAGTCAGCTGGGAGAGGTGGTGGTGGTGGGGAAGCTATCTCCTTTGTTAATTATTACTTTGTTAACTTATTACTGTCAATCTTCATTTGGTCAAATGCCCCATCAGGCTTAGGTTTAATATATTTGGTTCCAATGTTTCCCTTTCCCAAAATTAGATTATATGATTTATCACCTTTGACAGAGTTTATTAGGGATTTCCTGGCACACTGCCATTTTGACCTGTTAACATAACACTGCAAAAGCAACTGAATGAAGTTCTTTCCAAAGGCAAAAAGTCATTCCATAAGCATGAAGAAATTTCATGAAGTCATCATTTCTTTCATGCTGCTGCAATATTATATACCTAATCTCATACAAAACACACCTAGAATTTACGGTCTCCCAGTTTCTAGCCTGGAGTTGTAACCACTCTCCCAAACTGCTCCCTAATTCACTGCAACTCAGGGTAGCAATATATCCTATTTTTAAAAGGATATTTTTAAGTAGGAAGAGGTACTTACAGTGTCCAGTGAGCATCAGGATAGCAGACTATCCCAAATGGCCACACAGTTCGATTAATCATCCTCCACAAATGGTAATTTTTTTTAATTTATGTCAGAGTAATTTATTTCAAATGTGCAATCATGCATACAGATTAATTTATATACATTTTATGCAAAATTGCAATTTCCCCCCTCAAATTATTTTTCATCTGTCAGACAGTTGCAGTTCTCTGAGAATATTAAAGTGACATACTAACAGGCCGTTAGAGTTAGAATATGAAGTGGACTTTGAATAAATATAAGAATGGTTCTGTAACATTTGTCACAGTATAATTAATCTGGTAATTCAGGTGCTAGCAGGAATCAAGAGATTATGGGAGTCACAGTCACAAATTCTGCACACTGATTAAATACTACCTTAAGGATTAAAGTCATACATGAAGTTTGGAGTATAAATTGAAAAATATTACCATGGTTAAAATAACTCAGGAAACTAAATTCTATTATTAGAAGTATCAACCATCAATCTAAAAGCTCTTTGAGTTTCTATCACTATACTAATCTAAAGTCTGAAGCTGAAATAATTTATCTTCATGTTATGTAACAGTCCAATGAACAAAAATGTGAAATTACATGCAGTTTCCTGCACAACTTATTTAACGATATTAAACCCGTCACTTTGATGGACAAGGAAAGCTAAGGCAAGGTCTTCATTCTATTCTGATGAAGAATAATTGTAGACTGTGGAAAAGTTTTATCTGAATATAATTATCCAACCTTATAGAAATGTTAAGCTATACAATAAGAGGATCACAGTATTGTATCTTCAGAGAAACAATCACAGGTTGCAATCTTAAAATGGTTTACCTAGATTTACACCAAATGAATTAAAGGCGGTTTAATGAGTAAAATCATTAAACCGCCTAGAAAATCAACTTTAGAAGGCAATTTCCAAGTTACATAAAATACTGAAAAGACAAACCATATAATCAAAATGTATCTTGTAGCAACTTCAGGACTGTCTTATTACAATAAATGTTTTAATGGACTAGATAACTTAATGTAGAAATCATATTATTTAATATAATGTGATATCATTTGAATTTATAATTAAATTTACAATAGAACACCATTTTTTCTGTGATTAATAAGTTGTGATTAATAAGATACTACAGAAACAAAAATTTTGGATGAGTTGATTATGCAAGTATATTTTCTAGTTTCTCTATTACCTAGCAATCTCAAATTTTCCTGTGTATATTCCAAGACAGTCAGGAAAGAAAATGTATATACCATCTGTATGGCATCAGAAACACAACACATTTTCAGATTTGATAGACAACTAATAATAGAACCTTATGCTGTAACCTGACAATTTTTTTAGCAAGAAAATTATCATTTCAAAAATGATAGCCTTGTTCTGGTAGCAGGATAGGAATAAATATCACCTCAATTTTTTCTCCAGGTTTTATTAGTCCCAAGCTTGATCATTAAAAACTTTTGATATAAAATGTTAATACAGAACTTAGATAATATCTAAATTTGATGTAGTAATTATTTTTCTAACCTTATATAGATTTAAAAGACTATGTACACATTAGTCCTAAACATGTTTCCATAGGTCACATGTTATAATATTTCTTTAGCAGATGCTACAAATGACTCTCAGTTTCTGGATCAAGCAAAGTTCTCCTTCTCTTCACAATATAATGTCAAAATTCTGAACTGAGTTGACAGCTTGTAGAGGAAGGGTCTAATTGGCAACTGGACAACAAATCACCTATCTACAACAACCACTACAATGTATTATGAATTATTTTCTACATGACAGTAAATCTCTAAATGCAATAACATATTTCATGGTGGTACAAACAAGTTAAGGAGGAAGTTTAAAATCTGTAATAATTTGAGTCAAAAACATAAATTAATAGAACAGATTTAGAATCTAGTTGGAGCTATCAAGATACTTTATAATTATAATATTATACTTAATCCCAGAAAATAAACAATAATAAATAATTTAACTTTGCATGGATGACATTAGTACAATTAAAACAATGGTTTAATACAAATTATGGAAGCTATTACATATTCCTGTTAACGAAAAGATCCCAGAAACATACAGCAAAGAGAATAATTTATTCCATTCAAACTAAATTGATTAGCTTATTAGAACAGATTTTAGCCAGAATAAATATAATTATCAAATCATAAAGGCATTCAACTTTATTTAGATAAAGTGGTTAAAAGCCAATTGTCCAATGCAGAAAAAGATTAATTATGGGATGGAATTTTAAAAGTGCCTTTAAAGATAATCAAGAAATGTTCCAAATAAATTTTACATAAAATTTTCTGTAATTATTATTTATACAGATGCTAAATAGCAATATCTAACAAAACAATTTCCCCCACTATCATTACATTATTTACTTCATACTAGAGTGCATATAATAATATTGTAGTAAGTGAAGAGTTAATAGGTAAAAAGAACCTCTAACAGTTCACATTAGGATAGTCAATTAAAGTTAAATTATCTAGCTTTCACTTATTTTAAAAGTTAAAATTTATGCAGAACTAAGTTAGTTTTAATACATTTAACACAGTGGTTCTCAACCTTCCCAATGTCGCGACCCTTTAATACAGTTCCTCATGTTGTGCTGACCCCCAACCATAAAATTGGTGTCTCGGTTCCTAAAACCATCAAAAATATGTGTTTTCCGATGGTCTTAGGCGACCCCTGTAAAAGGGTCTTTCGACCCCCAAAGGGGTTGCGACCCACAGGTTGAGAATCACTGATTTAACAGAAGTTTTGTTTCTTTGGAGAAAGCAAAATTGTTTTCGACTCTATTATATTGCATTATTTGGTTGTAGGAGATGGTCTTATTGCTATTACTACTATTATTGTCAGCTATCCAAAAGCATTATAGCATTGGGCTGCACAAAATCAGATCAATTAAAGTTAAGTGCATGTACCTGATCTTGAGATTTCTTTTTCTTTTTTTTCTTGCCCCAGCATCCAGAACTTTCAGCATCTTTCCCATTGGCATCACCACAAAGTAAACCATCAAGTTCATCAGTCCCCATTTGCTGTCCCTGAGATGTTTCTGCAGCGAGTCTATATGAGAGGTTCCTTAAAATGCACACACAGTTTTCAACCGTCTGAGAGAACAAGAAAAAAATTAATTGTAATAAATTTAGAATGTTCATATTCATCAGAAAAGTTATGCACAGGATAGTTTTCCTATCAAAGAAGACACTTTTATTCCATCAACGGTTTCTTCTCTCTATGTATGTCCATATTTTCAAATATGCAGCGTGCTGTGTGAAAATTATTGTCACCTCAATGAAAAATTTAAATAAAGCAAGTTATATTTCTTTAAGTGAATAAAGTCTTTGTCTGGATGTAACAGGAATGTGAATATTGCAAGAGAACAAAACAAAAGATAAAATGTGTTAGACAGATTTTACATATAGAGTTCAGGGGGAAAACAAAGGAATACCACCATATTGTGAAGGATCATCCATCATCAACAATATTTATTATCCCTTTAGTGAAAATAACAGATCTACAATTTAAATTGCCTTCAAGACTAATGGAAACACCACATAGGAGTTTCAGTGAATCTGTGCTGAAATGTAGTAAACACGGTTGCAAACCTAACCTTAAAAGCATTTTATTTTATTTTGTTTTAACTTAAAACAATTTGTGATTCCACTTAAAATGACTAGATTTGAAGAATTATAGGTCATTTATTCCTTTGCTTGTAAATTCACTCCTGTTTACATTTTAAGAATTGAAAAAAAGAACAAATAAACTACAAGTCTTATCTTGCATAAAATAGAATAGAAATGTTTGATTCCCTCTTTTGCAACTCATTAAAACTACCTTTAGAAAGCCACAGATGATTTCCTGAGATCTGTATTAGGATTTCCTCAAATAATCCACATTACGCTTAAATTTGGCAGAATTAGCACAGCAGGGTCTGATTCTTACCTGCTAAAATCTCCTTATGGTGCTGCTTGCAGGTTTCTATTTTTTAATACTCTTACTATCCTTACTATTAATCAGGTAAGAATCTATGACTCTCCTATAGGCAATTCTGCACAAAATATACATAAATAAATCTCACCTCTCTAGTTGTAAGATTAGGATGTTTACAGCATAATGTCTATGAAGATTCTCAGTAATCCAGGTAAAATTGTCTAAAGTCAGGACAACTGAATTTATTTTTCTTATTAGTTTGAGATGTTTTGCTGTTCATCCAAGAAATTCATCAGTTAGAGCAAGATAGTCAGGCACAAAATTGTTGGAATGTACCAACTCCTCCTGCACGAACTTCAGGAGTTTCTTCCCCCAAAGTGTGTTGCAATATATCAACGAAGATTCTCAGCCATCCAGGTAAAGTTGTCTGAAGGTTGAGTCATGGCAACTGGTCTTATTTTTCTTCTTAATTTGAGATGTTTCACTGTTTATCCAAGTAGCTTCATCAGTTAGATCAAGTTAGTTAGGCAGAAAGTCATTGAAATGTACCAACTTCTCATGCACCAAACTCGGGGCTTCCTTCCCAAGTGCATTGTACTATGTCAATGACCTTGTGCTTGCACTTGGGGAGAAAACCCCTTCATTGAAGAGTTGGTACATTCCAACGGCTCTCTGCCTAATTAACTTGCTTTGAATGATGAAACTGCTTGGATGAGAGGTGAAACATTTCAAACTAACAAGAAAAATTTAGAGCATAATGTTATGTCATTTTAAGGTTATCTTAATGTTGTCAATTGCATTCATTCAATTTTGTATTAAATATGCCAAGTATTTAAATAAACGGTGACAAAATTTTCTCTTTTCACCATCATTACATCAGACAAAATATTCCAAATTGGAAATCAATGTTCAATCAAGACTGAAAAATTATCCCTACCCATATCACCATATATCAGTCAGTCATTTTTATTTGTTAATTCACATGTATCAGCTACATGCTTGCACAGAGTTCATTTGGCATCATTCATTCATCTTACAATGATACAATTATTTTATGGGAGCAAGGCTGTGTACAAATAGGCACAATTTCCATCTAATCCATTTCAGTTCCTGATGCCAGAAAGCAGATGTTAAAAAGAACACTGGGGTCACCTAATATTAAGTATGAATAGTAAGGGGGAATTGTGTGATCATTCAAGCAACTTTGATTAAACAATTTCTTAGCTGTGCTATGTGTGATATATATGTATGGATACCAAGCCATGTAATTATCTGGAAGAGTGTTTAGTATACGTATATAAGTGAACTGAATTTAAAATTGCTCTATCAAGTGGGCATCTCCCTTTGAGCAGAGGGCTGGGTATTGGTAATGGAAGCCAATAGGTCTCATCAGATGCTCTGTATAATTCTGATGGGGGGATTCTATGTACAAAGACCTCAGGTGCATCTCTAGTTTATGAAGAGATCATAGATTCAGAGAGGACACAAGTTACAAGTTTGGTAACTAAGGTTATTTTCTAAATTTATTTTTTCAACAATTAGCACTGCTTACAAGAATCTACTGCATGAATTTCCCTAAGGCACCAGGGGTGGAATTATGCATTTCGGGTTGGTAAATACAGAAGAGAGTATTTGATATCATATAGTCATCTTCTATAAGCAATCATGTATACAAAATAAATAAATAAATGGAATTATAATTTAGCTCTGCCAATTAAGAATGAAAGTAATGAAAATACCAGTTTAGCATTCTTTTGCATTATATTTGAATGCTACTACTCGGCACCTGTCGAGCTTTTCAGACATTGGAAAAAAGCAGAGTTGCTTTGTGTATCTTTAATGGAGAACAGTAGCATGGAGTAGATGATTATTTATTGTATGAAATTTATCTGTCAGGATAATTGATGTGCTTGAAAATTGCATTTTGCCATATAATCCTCCAACAATTAGTAAGCAGTAAAATGATCTGCCAGGGTATCATGCTTTGGATGGATGCTTCTAATTTTATTAGCTACAAAAAACTTAAATCACTAGCTGTGGATCAAAGTTTCTTTGCCAGATGGAAAAAGACACCAATGTTCTTTAAAATAGCACTTTTATTCAACAAAATTCATTTCATTTTTTTCTATGGCACTAAGAATGAATACACTTTCACAGAAGTGTATAGTGCTCCATGAGGTGTGCTCTTATTGGAATGTAAGGTACATATTTATTGCACTTTTTATCACTCAATAACAATATCTGCAGTAAAGAAAAATACTTTGCTTTTCATCTCATTAAATCTAGAGTAAGGATGCTTTACAATGTGTTCTCAAATCTTATCAGAATATAGTTGTAAAATATTCAAAGACAGATATGTTTGTTCACTGTGATCTCCTTGATTTGCACTCATACATCTATATAAATAAAAATGTAACTATGAGTTTGTGCTGACGCCCTTCCCCCAACGTCACATTTCCAATGGTCACTTCCTCAATGAACTACCCTTCCCACAAGGCCCTGCGGCCCTGGCGGCGTGAGGCATATACGCGCATGTGGACGCATGAACGCATGCTGAACCCCCTGTTCGAAGATTTT
>JAPKID020003089.1:0-12662 GCA_026931265.2 Tropidonophis doriae
TATCTATCTATCTATCTATCTATCTATCTATCTATCTATCTATCTATCTATCTATCTATCTATCTATCTATCTCACTTCAGACTTCTACTCCATGTGAACTAGATATTAGACTATTGCTTTTAAATGTGGCATTGCAAAACAGTTGCACAAAGGGTAAAATATGGTTGCAGACAACATGAATTAAATTTACCATCTGGAGAAGTTCTTATTAAAGCAAGCATTGCTAAGCAACAAAATTCTAATTAACTTATATTGGTGGGTATGAAAGTACTGATAGAACTGGATTTTCCAAAATTATATAATAAAAGACAAATTCTTAAATACTGAACTATTGCACAATTGTGATGCAGTATTGGGAGTTAACTGATGCTGTAGTGGGAGATACAAGGACTAAAATTATAAATACCATTTGAAGTATGAATCAGGCCATTCATCCATCTAAATTCTGCATTATAAATGCTGACAAGCAATAGCTTTACAGCATTTCAAGACTTTTCTTTGAATTCTACATTGGAAATACCAAGGATATTCTGTATGCTAATCATATACTCTACCAGTAACTCATGACATTTGTAACCATAAGAATAACTTGAGTCAAACAATTTACTATTAGATATTACAAACTGATGAACAAGATTTCTAGCAATCAAGCAAACATCCAATAAGAAATTATGAAACTGATAAAATAATTGTATACCAAGAGAATGGTCTCTGTGGTAATAGAGTAGGCAGCATCTATGCATAATATAAAAAAATGAAAGTTAATGGAAGTGGTTATAGTGAAAAAGATATTTCAAATAGTATGTTGATTTGAAGAATAACAATATCAAGTAATTATTAGCATAATGTAAATGGAAAATTAAAAGTATTACATTGGTCAAGAAACCAAGGTATTACTTAACAAATTTATAAAGCAATTAAAATTTTCAAACTATAGCATAAAATTAACTTCCAAAATTGTATTTCTAAAGCAGTTAGAAATGTTTAAAGTACATGACTGAAACTGTCAACAAAATATTGGTTTTTCAAATTTTATTTTTAAAAAAACTGATTCCAACAAAGGACAATGAACTAATAGGTTTAAAAAGACCTTTGTGAAAACAAAGTTGAAGTTTTGCATAAAAAGAAGCTCAAATAGAATGTGGATGCATTCTTGTTTGTTGTTTGTTACACAACAAACTTCAAGCAATAACAGTTTCCTCTCCTCATTTATGTGTCCTTGAAAACTGCTTTAGAGGGTCCCCAGATCCCCTGAAGCAGATTGGAAGGGAAATTCATCTGCTGGCACAGTTCAGCTTGCTGGCAGAATGATATTATTGGATACAATTCAAGGTTCTCCCCAAGTCTATATTTGCACTGAAACAAAAACAAATGTTTATTACCAGTATCAATCCATAGAGAAGTGTAGACAGTTAAGGATCAGGAAGAGACTATTCAGTTGAATGTATTTATCATTTTTATTTACTTCAACCAGAAAGAAGTTCTTTTCTCCAGAAACAAAGGACTCAGCCCACTTAAGCAGATAAGCATAAATCACTGACTATCGTTTTGAAAGGTATATTATTTTGGGAAGAAAAAAATCTGAATTCTATACATTTTATACAGTATATCACAGGTGGTTTCAGAAGTATTTTGCCTGGGATTCTCACTTCTACCCATTTTGCAGTCATGTGAGGCCCTCACTTGCACTCTGTATAATCCTGGATTTATGAAGGTAATGGGACATTTTAGTAACATGTCAATTGGGATGGGTGGGGAGAAATGGATGTGACAGAAAAGAAGTAAAAAATGCCATAGAGAATGTAGAACAATTGCAGGAAGTGAAAGGATGACTCCCATATGAAAAACTATAAAACAGATTAATCGCCAAGCAAAATGAACAGAATGTGAATATAGGTAGTCCTCACTGTATTACCATTGTTTCAGCAACAATTCAAAGTTATAACAGTGAACGATGGGAATACATAACAGATTCTCATAGTTGTGGCCATCTCAGAGTCTGTGCTTGGCAATCAGCTCGCAATTATGACATTTCAGCTTTCCACCGTCACATCTATACCATTTGTGATCTTCACCGCAACAAGTAAAATCAAAGGGGAAGCCTGGAGAAGGTTCGACGATCACATGACTATGACTGTGTCACATGACTCCATACAGTAGTCACCTAACCTAAGAACGACAACAATCAGGACTGCTGCAAATACTCTGATCAATTAATAAGTCATGTGATGTTGCACTTTATGACTGCATTGCTTAGTGAGAGAGTTGCTATCTCCAATTACCATTGTTAAGTAAGTTCCTTGTATAGGAAGATGTGAAGTCCACTTAGAACAGAGTAAGAATTTTGTTCAGAATTCCACTATGTAAGTAAAGCTACACTAATGGAAAGCATGAAAATGATCCTTTGCAGTATTATAAAGTAAAGAGGTTGCATACAAGAGGAGAAATAGTTTATTTACGTGGTTTCTTCCATATCTGTTTCTACAATCTTATCCAATCCAGCAGGATGGGAGTGCTATGCATATTGTTTGTTAAAAGGTGTCAGTTGATAAGAGTGCAAAAGGAGATCTCTTTCTGCCATGATGCCTCTTCCTTTGGAATATCACATTTTGGAAGATCAGTCTGACTCTTCTTTTGCCTTCCTTAAGACATTGAAACCTTGGCTCAGTGCCCCAGCTAAGGCCCTAGTAATGTAATAATGCCCATCTCCTGGTCATGTTAATAGTTGTTTTATGAGTCTTGGCTACCATGAGTTCTTATTTTTTCTACTGCATATGTTTTATCTACTTTTATTGTAAACTGCCCAGAATGCTGGGAAGATGGGCAGCTTTTGAAATACAGGATGGATGGATGGATGGATGGATGGATGGATGGATGGATGGATGGATGGACAGCAGACATAGGGGCAGGCATGCAGCCTACACTGATTTTATAATATGCATAAACCAATGTTATTTGGGGTAATGCTGAAGTGAAAGTAATTATGGTTGAGAAAAACAAAGCAGACAACAGAAAACTATTAAAAGGAAGTAGAAAAAAATATTTTATTATTATAAAGTTATAATATTATTTGATTTCATTGTATAATGTGTATACAGGGAAAATAATAGTTGAAAAGAACATAGTAAAAAAAGGAACATTTAAAATTAAAGATCAATCCTTACCGTCCTTTGGAAGGACAGATACTGAAGCTGAAACTGAATTACTTTGGCTACCAAATTAGAAGTGAGAACTCATTGGAAAAGACCCTAAGGTTGGGAAAGATAGAAGGCAAAAGGAGAAAAGGACAGCAGAGGGTGAACTGGTTAAATAATGTCATCAACACAATGAACATGAATTTGGACCACTGTCTCTGGGAGACAGTGGAACAAAGAGGGCCCTGGTTCACGGGGTCGCAAAGAGGCATACATGACATAGTGACTGAACACCAGCAAAATTAAAATAAAGAAGGATAAGAAAATGCAGAATGATTTTATGTCTTTTATTGAAATAATATCTGATAAAACCAGTTTTCTAGTACTATTAAATAATATAATATACTTTAAATATTTTGAATAGTTCAAATAGCGACACAATATTCACCTATATTTCCAGGTAACGACATTTCATTATTATAAAGATAGAAAATGTTATGCAATATACAACACATGCATTTATTTCTGCCTATTTCATTCGTATTTTGGAATTTTCTACTAAGGTATATACAACCTTTTTACAAATGTGGTTATTACTTATACTTAACCAAGTTTTAAGTTCTATGTCTCTTATATGAAATCATGAGTAAGTACAGAGTGAAAATTGTGGAAAATAATCTATATAGGAGAGGGGGAGAGGAAGAGGGGAGTGGGGGAGAGAGAACAGAAAAGGAACTCAGTCACCATATGTATCTGCTCCTCTATCACAGAAATGCACATATGATGCTACTAGATCTAAACATAAATTCTCAGAGGTTTCACACATGTAACTATGCAGAGTATGATATAGTTACACCAAGATAGCTGGAATCCATATCTACTTTTTCATGCAAACTCTAACATACTTTATCTTATCTCTGACCCAGTAAACAATCTGCACAATTCCATTTTATTATTAAAACTAACTACATACCAGCCAGGTAACAGCTAATTCTGGAGCTCTTTACCAGACTATTGGATATTGCACACAAAGAAGAATTATTGACTCAAACTAATGCAAGTTTACTTTACATATATTATACAAACAGGTTTATATAAATATAACTGTATTTATGAACCAAAGCATTTTTCGTAAGTAGAAAATTACTGGATCTGAAAATAAGCACATAATTTGGAGATAATCTTCTACCCAATATTTAGATCCATGATGTTGAAAGTAACATATAATAATAAAATGTTTGAATTTCATTACGGATATTCTTTAAAAATTAATTTTTATAAATAGCAGTATGCTAATTAAATAGCCTCCTAAGAAAAATAAAGTCCTGTAGTCTAAGAGAATAAGAGCAAGAAATTAAAATAGGGCTACTATGAATGATGATATGTCTCATGATTTTTGTCTGATTTCAAGTAGAGTTATTTTTCTCTGACTTAACTTGAATGAGAATCTATGTCATTACATGGAAGAGGCAATGAGCAAAACAATCAAGGGAAGCTATGTCACAAAATGGTCCAATGAACTTGAAATAGGGAACTGCCAGTCAATGTACAAAAACATCTACCACATCCAAAAGAGATCAATTCTCTGTTAGAACAAGGAATTTCAATTAATAAAACCACAAAAGAAAACAAACTCACAAACTTCATCAACAATTTCTAACTCTCTGTAATTCCTTATAACCTCTGTTAGAAATACAGAGGTGAAAAAGTGAACCGCTTGCAAAACACTAGGGAAAAAATAAGAAAGCATTATTACTAATAACAGTAATAATGAATAAAAATTTAATTCCACTGAAACTAGTTCCAATACTTTTTAGTAATACATCAGTCCATCTTAAGCATGATTAGGTGCTCTTGAAACTGAAAAGAAGTTTAACACTTCCAAAACTTAGTGTCTTTAAACTGGAGTAAAATTTATTTTAAAAATTATACACTCCGATAGTTTTAAGTCCTTATCTTAGTGTTACAGATTCCACAGTTTGGGAACAGCAACAACCATAGTCAATATTTCGCAGAAATATTTCGTGGCAATTGTGACACCCAAGCATATTTATGAAGTCTGTGATTATATACAGAGATTCATCTGATTTGAATCTCTGTTGTTGTTACTACTTTAAAAACACAAAACTGCATAGGAATGGTTTTCAAAAATAATAAACACAGAGTGATCTTTCTCCCTTTTGACAAAACAAATCACAGAAACAAATTCAGGTAAGAATTGCAATCTTCTCTTTCAGCCTTTCTCTCTGCAAAATAAAACATGTAAGGAAGAGAAGTAGGAGGAAAGATCGCACAGTACTCCTTACACCCTCGGTAACTTTACAAACACAACCCCCAACGCCTATTGAAAAGTAACGTCATGTTATGCAGAGAGGGGGTGGGGGGGTCACCAATCTATGTGATTTTAAAATATTCAAAGCCTTCGGGAGCATTCCCAAAACCAAGCACGTACTCCACGGCCACACAAATAAGGGTTTTGGTTCTTGCAATAAAGTGCAGCTATTCTGTAGACAGGGGTTAACTTCTGCGAAGGTAACAGCGGCAAGACGGGAAATGGAAGAACATGGCCCCTATGCGCTACATGGAAAGGACTCCTTCCATGGTTTAAAAAGGAAGCATCTGATAGCAGACAGCCGATCATCCTTACACACCAGCGCAAAGCTCCATGCAAACGCCGTTACTCAGTAGACAATGGCAGCATATTCCGAGACGAGGAAGTGCTCGGACAATAATAACTGCATCTAGCGGCTTGCAGCCAAACGACCACCACCAACCACTGAGCTATCCATCACTGAAGACTTGCTTCCCGCCTCCCGCCCGTTGATTTACCGACCTGACTCTGCAGGCGCGTTTCTTACCTCGCTCCGCCTGGACCCGCTGGCAAAGGACTAAAAGCACGCCAAGCAGCATGACAGCTTTAAAGAGGGATCCTCTGGCAGCCGGGCCAGGCTCGGTACTCCTCCGATCAGGGCATGGCGGGGGTGGCGGCAGCGGCGAGAGCATCGGTAGACCGCAGCCAGCGCTGGCCGCCCAAGTCCTCGAGATGCCCGCTGCAAGGACTCCCTGCAGGCATTCAAGAGGCTCGCACTTCGCGACGGCGCCTACCGCCACCGCATCGTCCCCGAGAGCCATTGGTGGGCCGGCTGGGCTTGCACATTCCCGTCGAGGGTCCGGCGCCTGCCTGGGTCTCCTGTCACGGCGCGCGGGTTCCCATAGCCGCGCGCCTCCGCCAGGCCAGACAGGGCAAGGCAGGAGCAAGCGGCGAGCCGCCTTTTGCCTCAACAGCAGCAGGTGTAGAGAGGCTGCTGCCAGAGCCTCCCGGTGCAGCAAGCCGCCCGTCGCCAGGCCCTTCCCGCCCTAACCCTGGGCGCGGGGGGCGCCTGAGGCTGGTAACGGATGCCGAACACACAGGAGTTGTGATAGCGGCGCTGAAACGGCGCTTCATCGACAAAAGAATCACGTAGCAACCCTCCGCCCCTCCTTTGCTCCGGAGTCGCAGGAGATGGCGGCGCTCCCAAGCCGAGGGGGACCTCTTCTGGGCTCTCGAGGCCTCACCGGGGAGAAGTTTCGGCCGCGGGGACCTCGGTGCGATCCCAGAGGCCTCTTCGATCCCGGTGGAGGCTCGCGCGTCCCTGGTTCCCCTCTCTCTCGAGCCGCGAATTCGTAAATGCAAGCTGGCCGCGCCAAAGCCCTTTCGTGCTAAAAGCCGCCTTCCTCCATTGGTTAGGGTTGTCATTCGCCGCTGCAACTTTTAAAAATGAGTATTGTGCTGTGGGGCCTAATGGAGTTCATAGAGGTCTCAGGAAAAGAATCCTTCACAGAAGCCATATTTATATACAAACCGATGCGTGCTGTTGCTTTTCAGAGCAAACAATGTCACGCAAAGGAGGAACGCATAGTGACCCAAAGAAATGAAAACGCAAGATAGGAGAAACCGTCTCCCCAGACTTTTGCTTCTTCCTCGCTACTGTATTAAAACTACATGAATTCAGGATTAATCAGCATTTGCATTTTAACGTTTCTCCATCTTTTCTCTTGATAGAAAACATTCTACCAAAGTACATAAATTCACTAGTGCTGAAGGGTATATAAGTTGCAAGTGATCGCTCCATATGCAAGTCCTTGCATTACAAAATCTAATACTTGCTGCAGATGATTTGAGCAGCCTCTTTATGCAAAATTATATATGCATCTACGTTCCCGCTAAAAGGCACATACCTGCACAAGCATTCCAGATATTTTCATCTACATTGAACTGCTAAGTAGATGTTATATAGCTTATTGAAGTGTTTGCTAACCATTTCGATTATTCTAATGCTTAAATTCCATTATCTACAGCATTTAAAATGTTTTCATATTCAATGTTCATCATCAGTCCTTTTTTTCACAGCAACCAACCCTCACATTTGTACAACACTAATTTTATCTTACACTTTTTCTAATTCAACAAATACATAATATATTTTCTTTTGAACATTCATACGTATCTCAATGGCGGGTTGAAAACTAAAACTTGATCTACAAATTCTTTTCCACATTTGAACTTTCCAATGGTCACTTAGAAAGTTTCTAGAGAAGTTATTGAAAGGCTAATAGGTGCTTAGCTTCAAAAGGCCCCTGCAAGTAGATTCTCTGGGCCCTTTCCAGCCAGGGTGCAGGCCAGGTTCCAGTACTGAGAAAGTGTGGTCACATGTGGATAAGTTCTGGATGGGTTGGGATGGAGATGGTGCAACCCATCTGGATCTCCTGACTTTCTTGACAGCATTCAATACCATGGAGCATGGTACCTTTCTGGACTGGCTTTGCAGGTTGAGAATGTGGGACACAGTTTTGCAATGATTTTACTCCTTCCTCTACAACTTAAAAGTATTCAGAGAGAAATGTCTATTGCCTCTTGCCACACCTTTTTAATTTACACAATAAATCACTAGGTAAGGTACATTATTACCTGTAATCTTGATGATACCCCAGTCATGCATTTCCATCCCCGGCTGGGCCAGCCAACCAGCTAGCAAGACAGAGTAGCTTTAGGGTTTTGCCAAAGGTCTGGTGTTGTATTTTACCTTCAATGAGGTAATACTTCCCTGGACGGAGCTGGCAAACAACTTGGGACTCCTCCTAGACTTGGGAGTCCTACCTTTTGAAACAAACTTCCATGCTTTAGACATAGATTTTTTAAAAAAAGAAACATACGTATTAGGAAAAGGGAAAAAAACCTGGAAACTGAATTCTCCTTTGTAACTTTTGCAATGAGGTAAAATCATAAATCCAATTTAGTGGTTAAGAACACTTGCAAGTAGTATCACCCAGATGAAAGAGATTACTTTTTGATGGATGAAAATATCCTTAAGCGCAGGAAAGAAGTAATGTTGTGAAAATGAATTTTGCAACAACACTGATAGGTATTTTGAAAGCAATACGTACTTATATAGCTTTCACATAAATATTTTAAACAGATTACGTAGCAGTTAAATTATTCAGTATCTCCTTATTAATGTCATGTCATTTTAAAGGTAATGCTTTTAATTTTTCTCAGTTTAAACAATACCATTGGGAGTTAGCTGCCAACCTCACAGTAAAAGAGGGATATTATTTAGTACTTTGCCATCTTGGCCAGTTCTTGGTTCTAATTGTAGTTAGAATTTGGTTGTATTTTCAGCAATGAAGGCATATTTGAGTCTTTTTGAATAGAACATTTAAACTTTATTTTTCCTTTAAAGAAAAATACGAACATGGACCAATTCTTATTTAAAGATGGCTGATAATGTTTTGTAGGATAGGGATATCTGCTCATAAAGGGATCATTATGTTTAATCAAGTAATGATACATTTAACATTTTAATTTTTTTTTCAGAATTCAATTTCCTAGAAAGACTAGAATGAAAAATAATTAAAGCACTTGGCATGTACATTGCTTTATGTAGCAGTGCTCTTACTGCCTCTGAAACCCTGAAAAGCCTGAAGAAGGACTTAAGTAAATTGACAATATACTATTCTAAAAATTATAAAATAAAAAAATAAATTTGAATATACAAGAAATTTGGAATACAGAATTGGAGCGTCATTTTCCACAGGACTTAAGAGACTTCATAGCTTGCTGTGAGAGAGAGCAGCTGCTGGTGCTCCCAATAAAGGAAACATTTCATTGACTACAAAGAGTTTGTCGTGTTTGGGAGCTGGGTCAGAACAAGAGGGCTTGACCTGGTTTGGCTTGTTTTGATGCCTAGGTATTCTGACCCCCCTTACTGATACTAATGACCTGGCTGGCTGCTTGCTTGAACTGACCTTGAACAGTCCTGAAGCTTCTGAAAATCGCCTACAAACTAGAACTGCGACTTGACACAAAGACATCCCACTCTACAAATTATTCGTTGTTCTCTGCAAGTTTTTCCTTAATAGAGGCTTCCTTTTAAACCCTCTTGGGAGGGGCCAGTCATTAGGCAGCTGGGACTAATTACCTCCTCCGAGTTCGTTTCGTTTCTCCTGCAAAGACGACGCTTCCTTCTTTCAATCCGTCTTAACCTGACATCAGGGACAAACTGGCCTTGATCCTCCCCACTACTCCAAGACCCAGGTGCTTCCTGATGATTAGCCGGGCTCTCTGCTTTCTCAAGGTTGCCCTCCTCCTCCAGAGCAGACTCATAGGACTCCTCACTAGAAGAATCCATCAGCAGCTCATCCGGAGCTGGCTGGGCCACAACACCTAGGGTACTTAGCTTTTACTCACCTTTGGGCACAGAAATATTACCAAACCTGTAAGCTCCATCCCCCTATTGGGTCATATTTATTTCATTTCATTTTGTATACTTTTCAAAACTTCATCCTACCACCATCTGAAATATGGCTTGAGACACCAAATATGATGGCTGCTGCAGATTTAACCATGACACCCGTGGATTTCATCAGTTATTTGAAACTGGATCTCTTGGAAAGATGCCTCCTCAGGATTTTTTTTCCTCACATTTTTGTGAAATGTTGATTGGCACATCAAGTTCTGCTCCTGTCCTCCAGAAAAAAGCTTGTTACATCGAAGTAAAAAGCGTATTTTTTTTCATGCATCCTTTTTCTTATGTCATCTTCCTGAGCACTTCTGAAAAACAGGGAACCCCCAGAAACCGCATATGGGAAGAGGCCATACAGGTGCCATCTAATTTAAAAGACACGGCCACCTTTTCATTCCACATGGTGGCAAAAGCCTCCGTCAAAATCTGTTTGGGAACCTAGGGAATTTCCCAAGCTCTCTGAAATCCAGTTGTATCCATCAGGCTGGGAGTGGCGGGGGAGGACCAATTAAAGAGATTATATTGCACTGCACTGCAGACCAGCACTGGAAAGCTCAAAATAAATTAAAGAGTAACAAGACCACTGATGTTGATACCTTAAATACACAGATCATGTTACAACCCTCTGAGACAAACACCAGATCTCAGATGTGATCACTATTTGCACAAAATAATTATTTTGGTCAGGCTGATAGTTGTCATGGTGGCCATACATTCCCAATCTGCTTCAGACTCCATGTCCAGGCAAAGTGGGTTGAAATCTTGTAGCCATACAAAGGTAGGAGATTCTATTGCTACCCTGCAACATAAAACAGCTCAGAGAGACTGGTATAGCAGCAGAGATCCCAATTATTTCTATAATTGAGTTTCACATCTAGGATCTTGCATCCGATTATTTACGAAGCAGTGTCTCTAGACTGAATGGTCAACTCACCATGGCCAACTTACTATGGGACACCTTGCTGCAGGACAATTCAGCAAATACAAAAGTTAAATTAATTTCAATGGAGCCATAGCCAAAAATAAAAAGGTCAATTCAGAAAAACATGACTTATAATTTCAATGAAAACATGGTCATTAATAATAAAAGTAACCGAATGAAATGATTAATACAGCACCGAATTGTCCTGCAACAAGTTGTCCTTGGTCAACTGACCATGGGAATTATCCCACAAGTTAGCTGTGGTGAGTTGGCCATGGTGAATTGGCTCTGGTGAGTTGTCATAGACCTATCTCTAGAAGCCATAAATCCCCTAAATTATTTAAAAAAATCAACCCACCCTGTGGCTGCAATTAATGCTATACTTGGCTGGGCACATCTTCATGAAAACCTTCTGATGCTAATCCAAGTTGAAATTATACACGCCTGTCATTCATGATTAAATCTGGAATGAGGATGGCTTATTGCAGACCAATCTCGAATTCAGGAGCAACAGCTAGACATTAGGACCACTGGGGAGCCAATGACTTGTACTGAACATAAAGCATATTCATTTTGGCTGAGATAGAACATTTTTACTTAGGCAGAAAAGAAAACATGTATGCATTTTGTAAAATATGCTTGAAACTTGTCAATATCTGTAAAGAGAAGTATGGAGAAATGCAGAAAGTCATTAAGTGTTTAAAATCTCCTAAATGCTAATGACTTCTTCCTACATCCAATAATGTATGAAGCATTTTTTTTTCAGATTTATTTTTTTAAAATTATACATAACTTGCAGCAGAAGTAGTTTATTGGTTAACAAAATATTTCCAAAATATGAAACAGCAAATTAATATATGGATACAAAAACACCACTGCATCCACTATTCTGGAAAAGAGAGGGAATAAGATCATCCAAATGCATTTATCACAATATTCTGATGATTGAAAAACATACATTTTTACCAAATACACTGGCAGTTCTGACAAGGATGATAGGCTCCTCCATCTTTAAATCTCAACATTTAATTAGGATTTATTTTTGAGATATGCCTAGAGGAACCAGATGCTGAAAATATTTGATTGAAAAAATCTATGATTCAGGACTCTTCCTGCAAGAACATATGGCTTTTGTGAAATAGGTTGAGTTCAACCCACACAGTAATGCTTCCTATCAAAGTTATTTTCAGCATGGTTGCAAAAATGCAATCAAGGTTAGCAGTTCCATAGGACATTAGCAGGCCATGCTGTACATGCAATTTATGCAAAATACAGATGCAATCCCCTTTGCAATACTTACACAGGCCACTAAATAAAATGATCAAAAAGCATTTCATCCTGGTCAACAAACTATTCAACCAGGCTGAAATCAAATTGGAATACAACATGGGCATAGAATAATGCTGTTGCACTGCCATTTTCTAATCATATGCTTTACCATAAATGGGTAAACCTTTCACAAATGTTTGAAATTTCTATAAGGAAATAGGAAAGTGCTAGCATAGCACTTTCGATCAATGTCAGTCAATTAAAACTGCATGCTTAGTATCTTTCTTTTGTATGTTGTTTTTAAAACAATGTTATCTTCAATAAGATTTGAAATAGCTTGAACTATTCTCCACTATTAACTGTATTTATTCCCCACTATTAACACCATTTATTCCCATTATTTGAAATGTCATGTACAAATTTGTTATGGGGCAGTGATGGCTAACCTTTTTGCCATCAATTGCTGAAAATGAAGGGAGTGGAGGGGGAGGTTGTGCGCATGCATGCCCACACCCATAATTCTGTGCCCTTCCCCCCCCAAACGCACACAACCC
>JAPKID020003090.1:0-12662 GCA_026931265.2 Tropidonophis doriae
AGTCCTTCAGACTTAAAGATGCCAAGGTTGGAGACCCCTGTCGTACAGAATTACAAGGGTCAGAAGTGGCCTTGGAGGTCATCTAGTCCAACCCCCTGCTCAAGCGGGGAAGCTGAATTCTGGGAGCTGAAGTCCTTCAGACTTAAAGTTGCAAAGGTTGGGGACCCCTGCTCCAAATGATGCTATAGGGCACTGCACACATCAAGACAATTAGACACAAGCAGAGTTTTTTCCCAAACGTCCTCACTCTGCTAAACAACGAATTCCCTCAATGCTGTCAAACCATTTAGTAAGACTGCATTACTATTGCTATTAATTTTCTCAGCGTTCCTCTCACCCATCGCCTCCCACTTATGACTGCAGGACTGTAATGTTTTTGTTTGTATCCTTATGATTTATATTGATTGTTTCCTGATTGCTTATTTGTACCCTGTGACTATCATTAAGTGTTGTACTTCTTGACGAATGTATCTCATCTTTTTATGTACACTGGGAGCCTCTGCACCAAAGACCAACTCCTGGTGTGTCCAATCACACTTGGCCAATGAAGAATTATATTCTGTTCTGATCTGTTCCGTTCCATTCCTGATTTTTTATTCTACTCTATTCTACTCTACTCTACTCTACTCTACTCCGCTCTCTTCTATTCTTCATTCCAATATTCTATTCTATTCTATTCTATTCTATTCTATTCATGATTCTTCATTCTACTCTACTCTACTTTACTCTGTTCTATCTATTCTACTCTATTCCTCTATTCTACTCTATTCTACTCTATTCTATTCCTGAATCCCTACTCTACTCCACTCTACTCCGCTCTCTTCTATTCTTCATTCCAATATTCTATTTTATTCTATTCTATTCTATTCTATTCATGATTCTTCATTCTACTCTACTCTATTCTACTCTATTCTTCATTCCAATATTCTATTTTATTCATGATTCTTTATTCTACTCTACTCTACTCTACTCTACTCTACTCTACTCTACTCCTGAATCTCTACTCTACTCTACTCTACTCTATTCTTCATTCCAATATTCTGTTCTATTCTATTCATGATTCTTTATTCTACTCTACTCTACTTTACTCCAGTGATGGCGAACCTATGGCACGGGTGCCACAGGTGGCACGCGGAGCCATTTCTTAGGGCACGTGAGGCATTGCCCTGTCAGCTCCAGCACACTTGTGTGCGCTGGCCAGCTGATTTAGGCCTTCTGTTGAGGCTGTTTCTCGCCCTCTGGAGGCTTCAGGGAAGCTCCTGGAGGTGGGGAGGGGAGGCTGTTTTCACCCTCCCCAGGCTCCTAGAAAGCCTCTGGAGCCTGGGGAGAGCGAAAAAAGCATGCCAAAAGCAGGGGGTCACGCACATAGTATTATGGGTGTAGCATGCCCACTCACGACCCCCTTGCGCTCCCCCTGCTTTTGGTACGCGAGCCAAAAAAGGTTAGCCACCACTGGTATAGATTAATGAAAATATTGAATCAATTGATAGCAGAGACTTTTTGAATTTAACAAAGTGCTGCAACTTATTCACACTATACGTAAAGCAAGGAGTGAGCAGGGAGAGTTTTATTTAATGAAAGTTGTACAGCTGCCTATCTCACAAAAAATGACTTTGGGTGGCATATAGCAATTGAATAAAACAAATGTAAAAATAACAGATAAAATGATAAATAATAATAATCTTTATTGTCATTGTAATAAAATAAAAAAATACAATGAAATTGGTGAAAGAGGTAGCCCTTGACTTGCAACAGTTCATTTAGTGACCAAAGTTACAACATCACTGAAAAAAGTGACTGGTAAATTGAGAACTACCTGTAAACATTCACATTAAAAGATTAATATAATAAAAACAAATATATAAATCCTAGGCAAAGAAAAGATAAGAATGGCTACCTCAGCAGTGGAGCCATCAAACCATAACTTTAGTCCAGGCCTGATAACAACCAGTTGCCTTACTTGCACTGAAATAAGACCCAGAAGTTTCAGAAAATAGCACTACGTATAAAAATGCTTTACTTCATCCCCTTAATCTAGCAGTTATCTAAATAAATCTTCCCCAACCCATAATTCTGACATGTTAGCATATCTGAGAC
The DNA here is from genome assembly GCA_026931265.2 of Tropidonophis doriae. Taxonomy (NCBI): domain Eukaryota; kingdom Metazoa; phylum Chordata; class Lepidosauria; order Squamata; family Natricidae; genus Tropidonophis; species Tropidonophis doriae. The sequence continues at coordinate 2,098 of JAPKID020003090.1, forward strand.
TAGAGAGAGAGTTATGGTTAGATCAGTGTAATTTCTTTTCAGCATTCAGCAAGCTGTTTGAGGTTCATATTGTTTTTTGAGAGATGTCAGGAAAGAGGTGCTGTTTAAAGAAATAGAAACTAAAAATACTTTTTGAACTTTGGATTATGATTTGTGATTAGAGATGGTTTACAACATGGACATGCACAACCTTTCTTTTCCAACGCATAGGAGACTAATGCTAAGGAAATGTTTTTGTAATTTGTACTTTCTCCTTTTGATTTACAGGTATTTTTTGGCTTATTAAAAGAACCAGAAATTGAGTTACCTTTGGATGACGAAGATGAAGAGGGAGAGAATGAAGAGGGCAAGCCAAAGAAAAAGAAGCCCAAAAAAGATAGTATGGGATCAAAAAGTAAAAAGCAAGACCCAAATGCTCCTCCTCAGAACAGGTAGAACCTCTCTTGACTTCCATTTAAATTGCTTATGTGACATTCCAAACTGTGATAAGCAACTCTTTCTTGCTTAAATGTCCCTCCATTTTCACCTCCACAGCCAGCTTGCTGTGTAAAGAGATATTCAAGTGGAGAGGGAATAAAGAAAAATTATAAATTATGTGAATCCCCATACAGACTACACTAGGATGCAGACAAATATTTACTAGTCTTCAAGTGGAGAGTGAGGAAACCCTGATAATTTGCTTGAGGATAAGCATCTGCTCAATGAGGTTGAAAATATTTTATCTGTGTTCTGAAACTTCTTTTTTATGCAGAATCCCCCTTCCTGAGCTAAAGGATTCTGATAAACTGGATAAAATAATGAATATGAAGGAAGCTACTAAACGTGTTCGGCTTGGTCCAGATTGTTTGCCTTCCATTTGCTTCTACACGTTTCTTAATGCATACCAGGTTAGTGTCCTGGATTGACAGTGCATCAGATCACAACACAGCCTTGCATGAAGGTGATTGCAGAGGAAAAAATAAAAAGACTCATAAACTATTGCTGAAGGAAAACAAAATTATTTTTTTTCAGTCGCGCAAATAAAGAATATTAAATTTCAAAAGGTGCAAACTTTCTTTGTGAACTAGTCCAACCCTTCAGAGTGGCTTCAAAATCTAATGTGAACATATAGATTATTGTTATAATCTTCGCTCCATTATTTCTGGGGGCAGTTAATAGAGTGAGAAAGTAGCACAAGCCCCTCCCACTTCCATCATATAATATGGGCCAAAAACCCATGCCTTTTTTTGGATTTTAATCCAGGTGGGCCCCATTTGTATTTTAGCCTGGAAAGCCCCTTTGCAGTCTTTCTGAAAACACATAAATGTTTTCAGCTTCAGCAATAGGGGTGTATCTGGATGCACTGTGTCATTGCTTTGCCCCCAGTAATAAATGACTACACACTACACTGTCTCACTACATTTTGAAGCCACTTTAAAAAAAAGCTGATAATTTTTATCTTATTCATTTAACTTTTTTATTTAAATCTTGCCATCATTTTTATAAATAAGAGGGCAAACATGCTTATTATTCCTTTCGCCTCTTATTTTCCTTACAATAATTATCAGGAGGGATGGGCTGAGAGAGTGACTGATTAATTGTTACCAGTTGATGGTTTATTGTTTACTTTCAGTCTGGTGTAATGCTTTAACTTTTTATTTAAAATAAAACTTTAATTGTGGTTTATGCAAATAGGGTCTTACAGCCGTGGATGTTACAGATGACTCTAGCATGATTGTTGGAGGCTTTGCTGATTCTACTGTCAGGGTATGGTCTGTGACACCCAAAAAGCTTCGCAGTGTAAAATCAGCTACAGGTAATAAAAATTAACTCTCATTTCAATTTTCATAACAGCTGTTCTACTCTCATGAAGTTGTTCTGTTAGAATAACAATATTAAGCTGAAGTGACAATTACTAAAATTATGGCCAAAATTGTTTCTTTGCAATTTAAGCATTCATGTGTCTTTAATTGCTTAACAATACTTTAATGTTGTTTAAGACCCTTGGATTAATACTTTTGCAAAATGTATTTTTGCATCAATACATACATCAGAAAAACTGAACTGTACCTTATTTAGTAAACCAAATATTACCTTTTTGGAACTTCATAACATTTATCCTGTGTAGAGATGCAGTCTTATACAGGTAGTTCATCTCTTGCAACTGTTTGTTCAGAGACTGTTCAAAATTGCAATGGCTTTGAACAAAAGGAATTATGACTTCTGTCCAAAGTTACAGCTGCTTAATGCCCCTGTAATCATGTGAACAAAGTTAAAGCACTTGGCAAGCTACCTGTGGTGTAGACTGACTGAAGGGAGGCTGTAGCACCACTACTTCTCCCAGCCTACCTCCCCAACCCACTGCGTTCCTGCTGGCCTCGGGCTTGCTTTCCATCTCACTGGAACTCACACACTCCCCAACCCCATCACCATTTGATCACATATTTTTTTCAGTATTGTTAATCATCTGGAAGCAACAGCTTGGTGTGTGGTCTTCTACATAGGGGAGGCTGCATGACTCCATCTTGCATGGAAATGGGTGCCATTTCATTGAGGCCACTCCCAAAATGGAAATCATCTTGGGGATGGGCAGCAGGCCACTGTACTTCCCAGTTTTCCTATGTAGTGGAGGCTGTGTCTCATTATCCTGGAAGCAGCTGCCATGTGGGAAACGAATTGTGGCCACTCCAAAATGGTTTCTACTTCTGGGACAGAGCTATACAACCTCTACTGTGTAAGAAGGTGGAGTGACTTCTTTCAGAAGGAGATCTACATTGCTGAAAAAATAAATGATTGCATGGTGACGGGTGGGAAGAGGATATGGGACCAAGTAGGGTGGGCAACAGGCCCAAAGCCTGTAAGGGTTCAGTGGGGAGGGGGCCCAGTGGAGTGGGAAAGCATGCCCAAGGCGTGCAGGGACTTTGAGTGGTGGAAAGTGGAGCATGGGGGTGGAGGAGGCCTGGGGTAGGCCACATGTGAGTTGTGGAAGTGCTGCAGTATGGGCCTGGGCCTCCTTCACTTAAGGCATTCAATGCTCCATTTAAGGACCTTTGTAGTTGCTTAACTCCATTTGGGAGAACAGGGATGGGGGCGTCATTAAACATGGGCATCTTGCTTAATTACCACCATGACTTGCAACTGTAATGGGCAGGCTCAATTACAATCATGTTGAGGACTATCTATATTATTGTATACAGATGTACCAAAAGAGCCAGTTGATATAGTGCTCAAGACACCAGATTAGAAATCAACAGGTCATAAATTCTAGTCTTGCCTTAGGCATGAAATCTGCTGGATGACTTTGGACCAGTTACTCTTTCCAGCAATGGGAAAGAGGCAATGACAAACCAGTTCTGAAAAATGCTTCAGGAACTTGTCAGTCAACACGAGGACCAAGGAAGGAGAAAAAGTACAAAACTGGTTTTGTACTGGAAGATTTGAAAACCTACGGTGTTTCCATTCTAAATTTCCTTCAGAACTCATATACTGTGGGTAGTTTCCTGGTTTCTGGAAGCAAGTGCAGTAGTTTGGACTAGACATAGTTTGGAATATATTTATGTATTTATTTTATTTTAAAAGACACATAGCTACTCATAGTTGTAACAACAATCCTGGGCAGCTTACAACCAGTAAAAACAACAAAAGTCCATTTTGGGAATGATGCAGACCTGAAGTAGGCTTTAATCTGGAGCGTAATTCCATGAGCCAGATTTTGAAATTCATGCTCTATTTGTCATGGTCTTTGGGAGTAATTGAATGTTCCCAAATTGCCAGGAAGAGTCAATCCCTGAATCATTTGAGATTAAAACAGTAAATATTTCACACATTGAATTGCTGTACTTGTAGTATACTTTAATCCATTGTCTTTTAGTAGGAATTAAATAGATTTACTAAAACAAGTACTATTACCGGTAGTTGATTATACTGAATATGAAATTTAGTGGGGGTTTTTCTTTCAGATCTCAGTGTCATAGATAAAGAATCTGATGATGTTTTAGAAAGAATCATGGATGAAAAAACAGCAAGTGAATTGAAGATTTTATATGGTCATAGTGGACCTGTCTATGGTACGAGCTTTAGTCCTGATAGGTAAGATAATAGTTCTTTCCTTGAGAGTGTGTGAACTTTTGATTTACAGGTATTGTTTGAATAAATGTATTTTGTAATAAACTTTTAGGATATGTTTTTTGCTTGTTTTGTCAGGAATTATTTGCTGTCATGTTCAGAGGATGGCACGATCCGATTGTGGAGTCTTCTAACTTTTTCTTGTTTGGTGGGATACAAAGGACATAATTATCCTGTATGGGACACACAGTTCTCTCCATATGGATATTATTTTGTATCTGGTGGCCATGATAGAGTGTCTCGGTAAGAATTATCATCAGTTTCTCATATAGATAACAATCTCAGAACTGTTTATTTTTAGCTAAGAAAGCTTCCTATGTTAGTTGCTGCTGTAACTTAGAATATTTCCTATATTACAAAATTATGACCATTGGTTAAACATAATTATATTTATATTTATATAGAGGCACAAAAGAGACAATATTTCATTTTTAATACAATCTATTTTTTTCTCTTATTAAACATACTCTCAACTGGATTAAAGTTTGTGGGCTACAGATCACTATCAGCCTTTGCGGATCTTTGCTGGTCATCTGGCAGATGTCACATGTACACGTTTTCACCCAAACTCCAACTACATTGCCACAGGCTCAGCAGACAGAACTGTGAGACTTTGGGATGTACTGAATGGAAACTGTGTAAGAATCTTTACGGGACATAAGGTATGGAATTTATATGGAAATAATTTGATTTTACTGCTGATCTAATTAGATAAACGGATCCCATTCATCACATATTCTAGTAGATAGGTAGGTAGGTAGAAGATAGAATGTGGCACTTTGTGGCTAATTTTCTAAAATCTGACACTTTTAGCACTCATGCCTTTATTATTTTGAAGATGGACTACTACAATGCATCTATGCTAGAGACTGGTCTTGATTACTACCTACAAACTTTTAAATAATGCAGAGTATGGCAGCCATATGCTGGTGATATATCAGTTGCCAGTTTGTTTTCAGGAACATGGTAAAGTGCTACTTATAATGCCATGCAGATTTATATTGCTTATGACTAATCTTTCTAGAAGCCAGTCTCCTTCAGAGAGCATTTGCATGTCCATTCATGAAAGGAGGCTCCAAAGTCCCTCATAACAGATATGTGTGAAAGCTTAGTTTTTACATCAACAAGCAAATAGTCTGATGCCAGACCAAATCAAGAGATGTGGGGAACTACATTCACCCCTAAGAGATGGTTTCTCTAGTGGGAGAGAAAATCATATAAATAGAGCTTGTATGTGATTCATTACTATTTATGATTAAAAAAAACTATAATCAAACATCCTTCTGGTCATATTTAAGTTCATTATTTGGATTCTGGGCTGAAGTAGATAACGAAGCAGAAAATTAAGTATACTTGACCCAGCTACCTGTGGATTCTACTGGAAATTGAAAAGTGTTGTCAGATGGACAACTGCTGAGAACTGATTTTGTTCCAACTGGAATTTTTCATCTACAGAGACTCATAAACGAATGGGAATGGTTAGCAGATTTAAACACTAAGCACGTTTAACTGAACATTTATAAATTATTTTCAGCCTGTTTTATTTGTTTACCCCTTAGGGACCAGTTAATTCATTAGCATTTTCTCCTAATGGACGATTCTTGGCAACTGGAGCAACTGATGGAAGAGTGCTTCTGTGGGATATTGGCCATGGTTTAATGGTAGGAGAGCTAAAAGGACACTCAGACACAATTTATGCACTCAGGTTCAGTAGAGATGGAGAGATCTTAGCTTCAGGTATGATTTTAAAAATTATTATAAAACTAATGCTATCAACTACAATAATACACCATTCTCTATTTTGTGCACCATCTCATTTCTAAAGATGAAAAATAACTGCAGAAAGTTTCATTAGTATTATAAACGGTCTCATCCATCCAGGACATCCTGACAATACGTTTCTTAGATGGTTTGAGCCTTTGGAAATGAACATTTGTGCAATTTTGAAACCAGTTTTGCTAGGATTGTCTTTGTACAATTGGTTTCATATTTATAGATTGAAGTTTAAAAGAGCAGGTCTTCTTGAAATAAAGTTGTGATCTGTAGTATATTCTTTTAAATTCAATTCAGACATTTTTCTATCAACATTACTGGGCAGATAAAAGTGTTTTACATGACAGTGTCATGTAAAGTTTTTATAAATTAAAACAATTGATAATTATCTTCCAAATATCACAGCTCATATGAATTCTTTATAAATTCCTGGTATGTTGAGCACTTCCAGTTATTTTAATTGAATATACAGTTTAAGACCAGACTGTAGAAATCACAGATAAAGTACAAAAAAAATGAAAAAGTGAATAATATAAAGTGCACAAGCTCCATTTATATTAAACTACCGGTATATTTGGCAGGTAGAACAAATGTTAACTCATGAGTACTAAGTATGGGTCAAAAGAAGGCATGGAAAGATATGTGAAACAGTTCTTGATAGCTTCATCCAAGCATGGTCAGAGATGCCTCAAATATCTGGCATTACAGAAGCTCTCTTCTAACACCTTTGAAAATAAGGTGTTAAATCTCAGTGTAGTATAAATGCTTTTTTGTGAGACACATGAGGTCGGAAAAGTAATTAGGAATGCTAGAAGGTATACTATAGAAGTCAATATTTTGAAAGTTTGGATATGTTCATTCTTCAGATCCAAATGGAGGTCAACCTTCATTGTAATTTTCCTGGTCCAGACATTAACAGGGATATTCAATATTCTTGTTTTCTGAATCAAGACATAATTTTGCTTTTACATTTACTGTGATGTTTGTTTTTCCAGAAAATACTACGTTTGACAAATTGACTACAATGTTAAACTATGAATGCCATAAAACTGATAATTGCAATGCCTATGTTTAACATTCTTCATGTATATTTTTTGAAGGTTCAATGGACAGTACCGTTAAACTTTGGGATGCTGTGAAAGCTTTTGAGGATTTAGAGACAGATGATTTTACAACAGCCACTGGACACATAAATCTTCCTGAAAGTTCACAGGACTTGCTTCTGGGCACATATATGACCAAATCAACTTCAGTTATACACCTCCACTTTACTAGAAGAAATTTACTTCTTGCTGCTGGGGCTTATAGTCCTCAGTAAAACACAAAAGTAGATGGCTTGATTATGCAAGTCTTGTAAAATATGTTTAGATCTTCACATTCCTGAATATTACTGTTAATATATTGTACAAATGAGCTGAAATTCTATTGGTACAAGGGTACTAAGTAAAGCAGGACAGACAAAAAACTTGCATTTCTGCTTTTCTCTAAACTCCACCCCCAAACAGGAAGTTTTTTCTACTGAAATCATAAGGAAGGAATTGATGACAGCTGTGAAGATAGTGTAAATAGTCAGCTAATTTGGGTAACAGTCAATCCTTTTTTCCCTTTTCTCAATGGTTCTTGGACACCTTTCCCAATATTAGCACTGCATAAATATTTTTCTGTAAAACTTGTTCAAAAAAGTTGGGAGAGTAGAATGTATAGAGCAGCGTGCTGTATTTATGTAGCATAAAATCAGAATTATTTAAATTAATACCCCAGAGCTTTAAAAATCACATTATATAACTACATATGTTATTGGGAATTACTAAAATAAGTAGCATTTCCGATTGACTTTATAAATATTACTTAAGACTTTTGAGAGACTGGCTTCTCTAAGAATTCGAAATATTGTACTACAGAAGTAAAAATTATTGTCATAGAAATATGGCTATTCAAGTATGAATCAGAAAAAAATAGCTGGCTGTAAACTTCCATAAGTGTTGACTTATGCCTTTTTAAAAAAAAATGTGATTTTGTATTTTATACAGTTTTGTATCTTTATAATAAAAATTCTGTAAAAATACTTGTATTTGATTGAGTTATCTTTACATGGTTCTTTAAGAAGCAACCTTGCATTAGCATACTTTTAATGCATATACAGTATATGGAAACTGATATCTCATATTCTGTAGGAGGGCTTGAGAGAAAAAGTGATGGAGCACTTCTTTTAAGCAACTTTCAACCTTTCCTGCTGGCTTCCCCATTGACATGACCATATGATTGTCATATGATCAAGGGTGGTGCAGTGACAACTTTTGAGTACCAGTGATAAGTACTTTTTAGCATGACAATTTTGGTTGATGAACAAGTAGTCATTAACAGGATTACCTGTACATAATTACAATTTCAAAGAAGTTATGATACAGCAAATAGTGAAATAATTCTCAGATAATGTAATGGGGATTGCTAACATTTCTGGGATTGTATGATGCTGGCACTTAGCACTGGATTGAAACAAAAATGTGTTTCACATCTACAAGAAAATCAAGCTCAGAAGAACCAAAGACCCAGCAGTTCAACCATGAGCTACAAATATTCTATTACTACAGATTCATTTTAGGGAAGCTTTATGCTTTTAAAGAATGTTGCTGTGACTAGTTAACCTTTTCTCCTAGAACAACCATGAAAGCAAAGTCAACTATATTCCTGCATCTAGGTTCCTTTAGGCATCTAATTATTCCTTTAGAATAATTAAAAAAGGTATTTATGTAGAATATCAGAACAGTTAAAATTAGGTCTGATTCACATATAACCCTGGACTATGATTTAGGAGAGTGGGCATTGGGCATAAATTTTCAAGACTTCAATTTTTCAACATTTTTAAAAATTATAAAACTGAATTGTGATTGATGGCACCTAATAACAGTAAACATATTCTTTATAGTTTTGGGCTAGTACTTGTGTGCAATATATTTTCAAAGTGCTGAATGCAGGAATAAGGTGTAGGAAAACATGTATCCCTTTGTATTCTAATCTCAAATTTTTTATCTAATGGATTCTCTGTAGTTTTACCGATAACAATAGAATTGTGTTTTACTATTTACAGATGTTCTTTAATTGCCAAGTCTATGGTTCTAGCATTTCCTAATGGTCTCTTATACACGTACAGCCAGATTGATATAGGCATGAAAATGCTGGCCAGAAACCAGAAAAGTGAGTTTTAGGCCTCTTTCAGGCTTGAAAACTGGCTTGGTGATGATTTTGGGCCAGTTTCTCAATCCAACTCACTTTGCAGAATTGTTGGGAAAGTAGGAGGCATATTATTAGCATTCTCACTGCCTTGACAAATGGATGGATGGGTAGGGTAAAAGTATAATAGTAGTACTTACCAAGTCTGAACCTGCTTAGCTTTTTAGGACAGCCAAGGTTGGTTAATTATGCTGTCTACTATAGGGATTTAAAGACTAATTTGGGACAGACACTGGGTATCGCTTTTTAAATACTAATCTGTTTGGCTATTAAAAGTTAACACCTAAAATTACATAGCAAGGTTAATTAGTGTACAAATCCAATACTACAAACCTAATTTTTATTAAGATAGGAAATAAATACAGGATATTATTTTAACATTTGCCTAGTTTTTGTTATCTCCTTTTACTTGTAGAAAAGTCACAAAGGATATGGTACATGAAGAACGACTCAGGGCATATGTATGAATGTGTACAGATGCACACAAAACTTTATAGGCCAAAAATCACTATTTTAACATTTTAAACCCTTGAAAGACCAATAATCGAATTTAACAAATGGTTTTTCTTATTATAAACTTGTCCATATACTAAAACTTCACAATAAAATCTTAAAAGATAATTTTTTAAAAACGGGCATTTGTGAACTGTTCTAAAGAATTCTTCGTTCTTTTTTTAAAAGATTGTGCTATGTTAGCTTATAGTGCCTACTTTGACTATTCTGTTTGTTTAGAAAGGCAGAATAGTGAAAATACTTTTCAGTGAAATAAATCAGTGCTCAAAACTTTAAGGCAGAGATGTGATCTTGCTTTCATGTTAAAGAGTCACCTTTTTTATTTTGGAGCAGATGGTTTACTGCAACACAATTACTCTCGTTTATGGGCAATATAGCTTGAGAGGGCTTCTTTAATTAATAATATATACACCAGAAGTTTGGACAGTTTTCACTCATGGATTGATACAAAAGGCAAATATAGTCATTTTTCATGATTTACTGAACTGCATCTGCTGCTGCAATTCAAAGACAGCAATACAACAACGAAAGTCCAACAATAAGAACCTGTCCAAGAAAAAAAAAGAAACTTCAGTCAACACATCATCTAGCATAACTTTTATTTAAGACTCAATTCTCCCTTATGAAATTAGGAAATAGGTGTGCAGGTAGTCCTTGCTACCAACGTGCTTTGTTTAACCACCATTGAAAGTTATGACTATTAAAAAAGGGCTATGTGACCAACCCTCACATTTATGACCATTGCAACATCCTAGTCTTGGGATTACCATTGCAACAAGCAAGTTAATAGAGAATGTGGAAATAAAACTAACTTGTGGTCATATGATGTTTTGCTTAGCAACTGTGAGGCTCCACTTAACCAAATGGGAATAGAATAGAATAGAATAGAATAAATTTTATTTATACCCCGCCCTTCTCCTAAAAAAGGACCCAGGGCGGCGCAC
>JAPKID020003091.1:0-12658 GCA_026931265.2 Tropidonophis doriae
CCTTCTCTCCCCCCCCCTTTAACACAAACAATACCTTTGTCTGGAGCTTCATCTGTTGTCCAGGATTTCATAGGTTCAGACAGACCTATCAGTAAGTTCATTCAGTGCCTAAGAAGTTAATCATTTTATCCTGGAAAAAAGCATTCATTCAAATTTAGAATTTACATCTACATGATTATGTGAAACTGGACTTGTAATTCTGTCTCTTTTATCTGCACTTCTCAATCATCTGGTGGTACAATATTCTCTCCCCAACCCTTGTTGCAAAAACTATGTTGAAATGGAAATAGAGTAGCTAAGTTCTTTCTTCTTACCTTTCTTCCTTTTATTTTAAACTTATCAGAACAAATTTTATTTTATTATTCTTAATTTAATTTAATTTAATTTCATTATTTTTTTTTGCCACCCATCTCCCCTATAAGGTGACTCTGGGCGGCTTAAAGCTATTAGTCTTTCTTACACAATTTATAGAATTCTAGCTTATCAATGAATGGCAGTTTCATGGTTAAGTGATTAAGGTATAAGGCTAGAAGTATGAGACACCATGAGTTCTAGCCCTTAGTTAGACGTAAAGATAGCTGGATGACCTTGAACCAATCATTCGTAGCCTAGGAAGCAGGCAATGACAAATATCTTGTGGTAAACCTTGCCCCCCAAAATAAATAAATGGCAAGGAATACTCTGGGCAGTCATTAAAAGCAAACTGACTCAGGGGCACAAAATATTAAAAATATCATTGACCTGTCCACTTTCTGATGCCATTTTATTATTTTCTTTTTATTCTCAGATCTACACTATTAAGCAGTGACATTGGCTTCCTTTATCTTTTCCTTTGCCTTTCAATGAAATGGTTTGTAGTTGTGTTTTAAACATGTTCTAGTCTTGTTGACTTCTTTATCTCATTAAATTCTCTTACCAATAAATCCAACTTAATTCTACAATAGTGCCATGCCTTCTGCTCATTATATTCCAATCTGGATTTTACTCTGACTTTTGCTAGCCAATGTTCATCTTAGCTTTTCACTGACTGGTTTAATATGTTTCTTATAATGACTCTTGCTTTTACAGTGCAAAAGGCTTTATCCGAGGTCCTTAGTTCAAGCTTTGATTTCCAGTCATTCAAATATTCATGTAAAACTGTCTTTAAAAAGCTTAGAAAACTTTTTAAGCATATTCTTTCTAGTTTTTATGAAGTACATGTGTTATAGTTTATCAGCCAGTAAATGCAGATCATAGTCACAAAACCAAAATCTCTTACATACCATGTGTATATTTCATTTATTTAATTAAGTTCATTAGCTCAATGGTGTGGTGGCCTAGAGGTGTAGCTCTTGCCTCATGATCAGGAGGCTGTTATTTTGTTCTTGGGTAATAGCAGATATTTTTTTCCTCTGTGTTCAGAGAGAGAATACCTACCCTGTTTCCCTGAAAATAAGACCTCCCCAGATAATAAGATCTTTTGAGCACATGTGCTAACTACTGTAACGCTCTGTACATGGGGCTCCCCTTGAGATGCACTCAAAGGCTGCAGCTGGTCCAAAACGCGGCTGGGCGGGCAGTTTTGGGAGTTACTAGATACTCCCATGTAACACCGCTCCTGCGCAAGCTGCACTGGCTGCCTGTGGCCTTTCGGGTGCATTTCAAGGTGTTGGTCATCATCTTTAAAGCGCTCCATGGCACAGGACCTAGCTATTTGCGGGATCGTATCCTGCCCCATACATTCCTTCGGCCGATCTGCTCTCACAGAGAGGGACTTCTCCGGGTGCCGTCCACCAGGCAATGCCGGTTGGCGATGCCCAGGGGAAGGGCTTTCTCTGTGGTGGGCCCGACCCTCTAGAACGACCTACCCCCCGAACTTAGAATGATCACGGACCTCTGCTCCTTTCGCCAACATCTTAAGAGTTACTTTTTTCATCTTGCCGGCCTGGCCTAATCCACACAACCAAGTTGAAGACTGAATGCTAAATTATTTATTGGATTTTAAGAGTTAATTTTTAGGGGATTTTAGCGCAGGGTATTATATATTTAATTGGTTTTTAGAATTTATTTATTATGATGTTGTATATTTTATTCTACTTCCTTGTGCACCGCCCCGAGTCCCTTTGGGGTCAGAGTGGTGCAGTTTTATAAATCTAATTAATAATAATAATAATAATAATAATAATAATAATAATAATAATAATGCCGCAGGTTTGACACCCATGATCTAGTCTATCGAGATCCATTTGGATCTTGAGCATGATCAGCTCTTTTTTTAAAAAAATAAAGAACCTTTATGGCCTTTACTCTCTAATACTATACCAGATCCATCTCATCCAACTCCATATAGTCTGGCAAAATTTCTTTAGGCATTTGTTCTGACCTAGGCTTCCCAAAAGCACAAAGCTGACTCCTCATTCTGATAAAACCCCTTTTATTTAATTTAAAGTGAATTCCTCTCCGGCAAAGTCTCGTTCAACAGTCTTTCAAGAGATTTCACAAGTACAGACTTTTAACAGGCTTGGAGAATTGCCAGACCAATATCTTTCAAACACCACTCTGTAGCAGACAATACTTAGCAGGAGGTCAGGAACATCCTAATGAATTGAACTAATTATCTCCTGCAAACTCCTCTTCCCTTTCGCTCTTCCTTTGTTCCCTATGGGAGGGGCCATTCACTGTTCACATGTGGCCTTACTCCCAAGTTGGCCCTTGTTCCTTAGCTGTTCCCTTCTCCTGGCATGCTTATATCAGGAACAAGCTCCAGCTGTTCTTCTGCCCCACTGATCTCCGACTCCAAAGGCAGCTGATAACTGTCAGACAACCCTGGCTCCATTTCTGCCTCTGATGTAGAATACTTATCAGAGCCTTCTCCACACTCCAGGACTGACCCATGTTCCTCCCCAATCTCCTCACTGTCTGAGTCTGCCACCAGCTCTGCTGGCCGCTGGCAGGCCACAACACCATTCAAGCAAAAATATTATCCAATCTTCCAATGAAGTTCCTCAAAAAAAGAGATATGCAAAATTAGGATATCTGAACCAGTCACCAAAAGCATTTGGGAGGTGGACCTCTGTTTGCCAACAATTTTACAGCTTTGGATGCCTGAATAAGCGACTGCTCTTGATTCCCTGGCAGACCTCTAGACCAGGGGTGAAATTCAGCAGGTTCTGGAGAACCAGTAATGGAAATTTTGAGTAGTTCAGATAACTACTAAGCTCAACCCGTCCAAGACTGAGTGGCTGTGGTTTCCAGCGCCCTGGTTCAACCAGTTGACTCCATCACTGGCCATAGGGGGCGAACATCTGGCCCCCGTGGATCGGGCATGCAATTTGGGCGTCCTCCTAGATGCCCGGCTGTCAATGGAGGACTATGTGACAGCCGTGGCCAGGGGGGCATTCCACCAGGTTCGCCTGGTGCACCAGTTGCGTCCCTTATTGAACCAGGACGCTCTTCACACAGTCACTCATGAGCATGTGACGTCCCGTCTAGACTACTGTAATGCTCTCTACATGGGGCTCTCCTTGAGATGCACTTGCAGCTGGTCTAAAACGCGGCCGCGCGGGCAGTCTTGGGAGTTACTAGATACTTCCATGTAACACCACTCCTGCGCAGGCTGCACTGGCTACCTGTGGCCTTTCGGGTGCGTTTCAAGGTGTTGGTCATCATCTTTAAAGCACTCCATGGCACAGGACCTAGCTATTTGCAGAATCGTATCCTGCCCCATACATCCCTTCGGCCGATTTGCTCCCACAGAGAGGGACTTCTCCGGGTGCCGTCTATTAGGCAGTGCCAGTGGGCGAAACCCAGGGGAAGGGACTTCTCTGTGATGGGCCCGACCCTCTGGAACGACTTACCCCCTGATATTAGAACTACCATGGACCTCCGCTCCTTCCGCCAAAAACTTAAAACTTACTTATTCCATCAAGCCGACTTGGCCTAACTTATGCTTCTCACCCCAGTCTGTTAAATTAAATTATCATATTCGGTTTTATGGGTTTAGTTTTTAATTTTTATAAATTTGTACAGGGTGATCTAATTTAATATAATTTGATTTTAATTTTGTTTGTATTGTTATGTTTTTAATAGTTTTAATTCTTACCTGTACACTGCCCCGAGTCCCTGCGGGGAGAGGGGGCGGTCTAGAAATCCAATAAATAATAATAAAAAGTTTGGTGAAGGTTCACGGGGCTGACGACAGACCAAACGGGAGGGCCCGGTATTGATAGTGGCGGCTGACGAAGTGAAATCGAAGGAACCTTCAGTGCGCCTGATGGATAGGCACATGGAGGTAGGCCTCCTTTATGTCAATAGAGGTCAGGAAGTCGCCCTGATGGATGGATAACAGTATGCTCTTTAGCGATTGCGTCTTGAATTTTTGATATTTTAGATAAAAATTGAGCCATTTCAAATCTAGAATCACGCGCCATCCCCCCGAGTTTTTGGGAACTAGAAACAGAATGGAATAAAATCCTAGTCCTGCCTGCCATTGAGGAACTTCCTCGATAGCATGGATGTCCAAAAGGTGACTGATTTCGGCATCCATAAGGCGCTGCTTGGTGTGGTTTCTTGGCACCAGGCATTTGATGAAATGCCTCGGGGGCATGGAGAGAAATTCTAGAGTGAGGCCCTGGCTCACGGTTTGTAGGGCCCAGGCGTCTGAGGTGGTGAAGGCCCATTGGTGGGCGAACAACGCTAGACGCCCGCCAATAGGACCCGCCCCTTGGGAGTCATCAGTACCTACGAAAGGACCGATTCCCAGAGCCCCGAAATGGCTGCCTAGTTTGGGATTGGTTTAGTTGTTGCCTATTCCTTTCCCTGCTAGCGGACCGGTCCTGACCCCTGTCCTGCGTTGGCACGTATGGTCTGGTGTATTGCTGTGTATAAGGCACAGCAGTAAACCCGGAATCCTCGGTCTGAAAGGACTGCCTGCGAATAGGGCTGGGTCCTCCAGTCCGAATGCCTATTCATCGAAGAGAGCACTTTTCTCTTATCCCTAGTTTCTATCAGAATGGGATCAAGCATGGCACCAAAGAGAGAACACCCTTTGAAATGGGTGGAAGCCAAGCGCCACTTAGAACGGACATCCGCCTGCCAATGGCGGAGCCAAAGTAGATGTCGGGAGGCTACATTAGATGCCACCACCCGGGAAGCGAACTTGGCCGCCGTGAGTGTGGCATCTGCTGAAAATTCCAGAGCCGCCACCAGCTTGTTAACATCCTGGTGAAGGCGGAGGTCCTCAGGGGCTAATCTAGCCTGTAACTGCCTCAACCAGAGCAAGGAGGTCCTATTGAAGAAGGATGCTGCCGTGGCAGCCCTCAAGGCCCAAGCAGAGACTTGGTGCATCTTACAAATGACCAGCTCTGCCTTGCGGTCCTCAGCTTTGAGACCCTCCGAAATCTCAGAAGGAATTAAAGCCGGAGAAGCCAAGGCAGCCACTGGTGGATCAACAGTTGGAAATTGTAATAGAGTGTCTAATTCGGATGAGGAGGTATACATCTTCCTGTCTTCGTTGCTGGGCGGAGAAACAGCGGTGGGCTGTTCCCATTGTTTTGGGACCATATCCATAAAGAGCTTGGGACAAGGGACGATATCCTGTTCCCTGATCTGTTCTGCAAAGAGGCGATCAGTAGCCTCCAATCCCACATCTGTGCTTGCCTGGGTAGAGGCCCCGCCCATGTTGGTGGAGGCCTTGGCCTTAAACAAGAGGGACTTAAACAGGCCCGGGGCAAATAATCCAGTATACAGGGAAGATCCCTGATCCAGATCTTCATCATCAGAAAGTTCCAGGTCAGGTATCTCCCCCTCTTCAATGATCTCGAGCCCCTCACTGTAGTCAGAGTGAACAGGTGAGACCTGGTCTGCAAGAGAAACCGAAAGTTCCCTGGTCATGGCCAAAGGCACAGGGTGATGGGCCCTGCGTTGTATTTCTCCATCTACTCCCTGGGAAATAGCAGCAGCTATCATGCTGCGTATGCTGGGGGAAAGGGCCTCCCCCGACTCCTCCTCAGGCCTAAACCCTACTGAGGCAGGGCATAAAGTGAAACATGGATGACCCGGGGGGGGGAGGAGGCCCCCCTCTCTGCTCAGCATTTTCAGCATCTTAAAAGACAAAGTCTGTTAAAGCTTCAGCAGGAAGCTGCAACAGGATGCGCCAAACCACAAAGGTGCCAACTGCTGGAAATGGGTCATGTTGGAGATGCTCCGGGGGCCAGACGCTTAGCTTAACCACACAGACATAGAGTAATTAGAAGCGTTTAGCAAACGACCCTGCAAACCAGACAGGATGCAAGATAGCAGCTTGATGCGTAGAGATAAGGGAAGGGTTTGTGGTTTTCCTTGCTAGAGATTTGCATGTTACGCTAACCTGTATTGGATTATAAAAATATGTGAAAGTTTTGGATTGTTGTTCAGAATTTACAAGCTATCTGTCTTAGCGGTCTGAACCTTTGGCCAATAAACTATTCCTGCATCCTGAGAAGTCCAAGTCTCGTTACTTTTTCTGCTACAGAAAGATATACTATTTCTGCATTTTCTTCTAAAGGCAAAGAAAATTAAATGTAAATTGCATTTACCTGTGGAAGATACTATCATATTTACATAAAGTCACATTTACAAAATTACATCAAGAGGGAAATGCAACATAATGATTTCATAATTTATAATCAATTCACTATGATTATATTTTGTCTCTTGATGTAATTTAGTAAATAGGATTCAGGTAAGTATGATGTTCTGCACTTAATGTAATTTATGCAGTTTTTAGAATTTCAGAGGACTGGGTCTAAAAAAATCTGTTTCACATTTTAGATTAATGGCTGTTTTATTGAGAAGCTATTTGTCAGTGCTTAAAAGTAGGCCATCTGGAAATCAGTTTAAACTGGAAATAATGTCAAATTGATTTTTTTTATAAAGCGTCTCCATTACTTCAATTCCATTATTCAGCATTTTTAGTTTAAATTTACTGTAACAGTTGGCTATGGGGCAGGTTCTAGTGCGGGAAGTATACAAGATAATAAATAATTTCTTACATAATAGAGTATCTGAATAGTTAGGAAGAGATTTGACATTTGTAAATGTATTGGTGTCAAGTTGTTTATACTGTCTTCCAAATGTTTTTTTGCAGCTGATATTACGTAGAAAATACTTCAGCATTGAATGAAATTGCTGTGTGGATTTAGTATCATAATGCAATATATCTATTTTTTCCCATTCTTCTACCCAAAACTTACATAATGAGATCACTAGTACAACCTTCTTCAAATGCTGAAATACATTGTCCAGAATGCTCAATTTCCACGGCCAGTATCTTTACTACTGACAAAAATTAGTTTATTATAAAACATGATCAAGTGATCAATTGGAGAAAGGTTGTTTAGTGATTGGAAATAAAATTGGATACGGTATGTGGCAAATGACATGGATATTAAGACAACTTTGGCTGCCTTCTGGTTTAGGATTTTTTTTTCATATTTTTGAAAATCCAAGCTTTATAATTATATAAATAACTCGAGGTGTCAGATATTATATTACTTCCTCCTATTTTCAAAACAACAATCTTACGAGGTGGAATGGGCTGAGAGAGAGTGACTGGCTCAAAGTCACCAAGTTGGCTGCTTATAAGACGTAGCACACAAAGCAACATTTCTAATAATCTTTTCCTTTTTTGTGAATAGAGGCTTTGTAGAGCTGGAAAAAAAATTCTGGACAATTTGAATGCTACTAGCTATGAAGCTTGCTGGGTACTAAATGTGGTATTATTATTTAATTAATTGATCAGTTCAATTTATATAGCTGCACATCACATCTGCATGACTCTGGCCAGTTTACAGCAATTTTAAAATTACAAAAACAATTAAAACATATTAAGAAAAGTATAAAACCAATACAATTAAATTTAGTATATGATAAAGAAAAACAAGAAAATCCAACCTCCCTGGGAAATACATAGTAAACTGAATCTGTAAATACAATATTAAATTGTTTGTTTTTAGGCAGAATGGAGATAATTTGTTGGTTTATTTCCTTAAATGAGGTTAAAATGACCTTATTTTAATTCTGTAGTATGGTTGTTTTTGAAAGCATCTTCCATTTTGAAGGAATCTAGGAACTCAGTATAAGGAACTCTTTATAGTGCATTAGAAAATAAAAATTCTGCCTAACAATCTTTATTTTATTGCTTGATGGCTAACCTTTACAATGAACATATTGACTTAGACTGGCGTACCATATAATGTACTTTCAAAGTAGTTATTAGCAGTGCCTATATATAAAACCCATTGGCTTGTAAAATACTGCTGTATGTTCCTGGATGACAGATGTACTCAATCGTTCATTAATAGAAATAGCAATCTTAAAGATGGCCTAATGGACATTGCTTTTTAAAAAAACACTGATTTTCTTCTGCACTTAGTATCATTATATTATTTCAAATGGAAACTGCTTGAATAACTGACCCTCAAGCCAGTTTACAAATGACAGAGGACATTTTAGAAAGCAACTCTTTCTAAGAGGCTTCAGGGAGCTTCAGGGAGGCCTGCTAGACCCAAAATGGGGTGCAGCGGGTCAAGCACATGCACAGGGAGGTTACACAGCTGCACAGGGGGCAGGGAAGACGGGATCATGCATGTATAGCGGGGGGAACGACACATTGCATTATGAATGTGGGCGCACACATATGCAATTTTGGCACATGAGGAAAAAAGGTTAGCCATCACTGGTAAAAGGTTTCCTGCCTGAGCAAGGGATAATCCTGCTCAGTCCTGCTTTTCCTTTATGATGGGTAGGCAAAACAGACAAATAACTTTTCTGAAGAGCTGTTGCTTGTATGATACCATGAAGAGAAGTTGGGCTGACTGCATTTATCAATTACGGGTAACCCTTGACTTAGCTTACAACCACAATTGAGCCCAAAATGTTTGTTGCTAAGTGAAACATTAAGTGAGTTTTGCCACATTCTACAATGTGTCATGGTTGTTAAGTGAATCACCACAGTTAAATTAGTGACATGATTATTCAATGAATATGTCTTCCCCATTGACTTAGCTTGTCAGAAGGTTGCAAAAGGTGATCACGCTGTAACCACCATAAAAATGAGAATCAGTCACCAAATCCCTGAATTTGATACTGCAACCGTCATGTGAAAAAATGTCATAAATCACTCTTTCCAGGGCTGTTGTAACTTTGAACGGTTATTAAATGAACTGCTATAACTCTGGGACTTCCCTTACAATGTGAAACAGTGTGAAGAGGCTGCTTAGTGAGAAGCTGTTCCGTGGAGGACCTCAGTGCTTGTGGATTATCTGACAGCACCTTTTCTTTCCTTAGTTTCTCATTCTCTTAATACTAGCAGCCTCTTTTATTGGGAACTTGTGTCAGTTGTTAATGCAGGAGTAATCTTTTAGTGTGACTATGTGAGTGGGTGCTTTATTGAATCTTTTCTGTTGGTTTGAGGAAGAAAAAGAGGACCAGACTGCAATGGGAGAGAGGAGGATTGTGGGGAGTTTGTTGATGTGGAAGTTCTTGTTGGAAGGATCTTTAGGAGTTGAACAAACCTGGGACAGTTTTCAATATTTGAAGTAGAGGAACAGGCAGAAAGGGGCTAATAGGGATTTGATAGGAAAGAAGAAAAACCACCCCATGCTAATCTCAACTATGACTTAGAAGTGCGTATTTTTGTCTGGTCGAGCAAGCAAGGGTTTCATTAAGTCATTTTTCAGTTTTGTCTCAGAAGACAAATAACCTGGACAATGGATCATCTATTATTATTCAACAAAATCAGACCATATTAATTTTTTAAGCTCAATAGGACTGATAAAAAAAAAGAAACCGCAGAGGTTTTTGTACCTATTAACATGTATTTCTTTTGTCTCAAAGGAGTTTTTCAAAAGGCAACTAGACTTGGTTATTTTCTTTGAAAATCTTTTGCTTCCCATCCATGCATCTTTTTCAGTTATGACAAAGCTTCTTGGATGAGAAGTGAAATGTTTTCAAGGAAAAAAAACTAAGAAAGTCCAGTTGCCTTTTGAGAAGCACCTTTGGGACAACCATGACCTGGATGATTGAGAATCTCCATAGATTATGTTTCTTTTCTTTTAAAAGTAGAACTGCAGGAAATTCTACTTTCTTCTTAACAGAGAGCTTTAATTAAATCCTTTTCTTCCCCAAATGCTAGTTTACAAAATATCAGAATTTTGGCTCAGTTTAATTATATAAGTCCAAGTACAAGAGGTTTTTTTTAAATTTAGAACTAGCTGATAAACCGAGGTTGCCAGGTTATTTATTTATCCTAATCCTGTATTAGACAGGAAAAGGAATGAATTATATCTAAAGTGTCATGCAACACCCCCTCTCCCGCACATGTGTGCATAACCTCCCTGCATGCCATTTTGGGCCTAGTAGGCCTCCCTGCAGCCTCCTGGAAGCAAAAATGGGCCAAGGAGGGGGGTGGGGTCTCCTGCATGTGCCTTATCCCCCTGCACATGTGCAGCAGAGACCCAAAAATTAGCTGAACTGGGGCAATGGTTCACACACATACCGAGGGGTGTTGGGGGTGAATTACCCACAGGTTTTTTTCCAGAGGGTAAGTCATCTGTGTATCATGTTTGGTTGAAATTGCTCGATTTCACACACACAGAGGCATTTATATCTATCTATCTATCTATCTATCTATCTATCTATCTATCTATCTATCTATCTATCTATCTATCTCCATCCATCCATCCATCCATCCATCCATCCATCCATCCATCCATCCATCCATCCAATTTAAAAACGATTGCCCATCGGCATGAAATTTTTCAGAATGTGACGCTCTGGTGATGATCTAGATAGGTTAGTCACATTTGGGAAATAGTTGCCTGCCCTTTACCCAGACAAATTTTCACAGAGGTGTTTATCACCCTAGTTCTAATAGCACAAAACAATGGTTCCAGATTTCAGTCAGAACTTTCAGTTTGCTGTTGAGGCATACTTAGGGCCTTCCTTTTTTCCTTAGTTCTTTCATGTAATAGAGGCAGATTTTGCGGTCAGTTTAGAACCACTCCTTCCTACCCAATTCTGCATGTTTTCTGCAATGAAGGAAAGCCTATAGAACAAAGGGAAGAAGGGGTAAAATTGACCAGGAGGGATCAGGTTGGATTGGAATCCTTTAAGAAGGTTTAACCTCTTCAATACTGATCACTACAGAACCTTTAAAAAATGCACCCTGTGATTATCAGACCTTAATGTTAGAGTTTGCATGTCCAGGTATCCAACTCTTATTTTTTAAGACAGTGATTCATGACAATACTGAAAATATGGAATGTGATAAAGGAAGCCGCCATTCATTGCCCTGAAACTACCCTGCATTGAAGTATGTGCGAAGAAATGCAGGTTAGTTTCACCAACCCTTCAAATCCAGGGTAGAGGAACTGCTTTTCCTAAATCAACCTAGAATGTTGAATAGGCTCCGCCACTTTCTGAATATAGAGAAAGCGCTGATAAAAATGTTTCTGTTAAAAAACTCTTCTCCAGGGTATACTATGGGAGGTGCAACTGATGGGATATTATCACATCCTGATTGGTCCAGAGACTGAGTGGTATTTTTCTGTAGCCATGCCTCTCCCTCTCCCTCTCCTTCTCTTGGCTTCAGTTTTCCTCTCAGACTGGTCTGAAGGAGACCATTTTTCCTTGGCTCCTGAGATCCTGCGAATTTGGAAAACCTTATATGGTGTGTTTGATTCATTCAATTGGCAATTTCAAATTCCAAAATTCTATCATCTGGGTGTTGGCTGCTTCAGGGGCTGGTTAGCGTTGCCACCTTGTGGGGCTTTGAAACGCCAGTCCAGCGGCCATTTTTCTAGCTCCCTTGGCCATGTGGAGCCTGAAGAGGGGGTGTCAGGCTTCGTGGAAGACAGCCTGATGGGGAATTGCATCTCCCCAGCCAGCCGTGTCCCATATAGCAGAAAATGTCAGCGCTGATCAAAGCAACCCATGCTGTTGGAGGAGCAGCGAGCGGGCAGGGGTCATTTTGGAGAGGTCATAAGGTGCTACCATTCCGCAAAGTGACTAGGAGTGCGGTTACTACTGTGGCATGGGCAATTAGGGCTCCTTTCGAGGATATCTGTAGGGCTGCCAACTGGACAACATAATCTCCTTTTATTAGACACTACTGGCTGTGGATGCCTTTGCATCCACAAAGGGGTCTTTTGGGTGCAGAGTCCTTCATCAGGTTGTGGACATCCTGGCCTTAGGATGGTAACTTGGGTACGTTCCATCAATGGCCCTTCCCACAGTATACCTTGGAGAATGAACATTGGTCCTACCTGAACGTTGTTTCTCAGGATATTGAAATTATGTGACTATCAAATTGTGGTATCCTGTGATTTAATTCTACTGAGAAGCAAAATCTGATTATGTCATAGAAAGCAGGCATATTTCTCCTTGGTACCTAAACAAGCGAGTGAATACATTTTTTGTATATTTAATTCATTATTACTCATATTGCTAATCAAATTTATGAGAGGTCATTATGCATTCTTACATAAATCAGTGTCCCAAGGAATCATGGAAATAATTTATTATCTTTCATAAAAATACCCAAAATGAAACAAATTATTTATTTATTTATTTATTTATTTATTTTATTATATTTTTATACCGCCCCCTCTCCCCTCGGGGACTCGGGGCGGTGTACAGG
>JAPKID020003092.1:1344-12657 GCA_026931265.2 Tropidonophis doriae
AGCTCACGTTGCAACCTGTATGCTGCAATGGAGCAGGCATACGCATGTGCATGTGCGCAGCACACATATGCATACCCATGACCCGCAATCCTCCAGCTGCTCGGCAGAGCATCATGCAGGTGCCATACGCCCCATGCACATGCACAAATGCCCCAGTCGGCTCAAATAGAGGTAAGGATAGCGGGCGGGCGGGTAGGCCCTCAGGAGCACCATACCAGAACGATACCTAGTACTCCCAGCAGGCACAGGTATGCCCGTACCAGTCGTATCCCACCACTAGTTCATACCTAATTCAATTTAGTCTACCTTCCTGCAACTCACGGCAATCATTTTCCAGTATTATCATATGTATTACTTCTAACTATTTTCAGCTTTCTTACTTGCCAAACAGGTTTTTCAAAACAGACAGCCGCAGTTTAAGATACACAGTTTATTCATTTCTTAATATTAATGGAAGCATTCTGCCGTGGGAAACCAGAAAGAACTATCCCCTCTCAAGCCTACAAGTATAAATGCAGAAATAATTCTTATGTTCAACACCTGTGTTCAAATTTTAAAAAACATGAAAACTCAAAACTTAAGGCTGTTAAAGCTCAGTCTCAAAATAACAATAACAGTAACACTTAACGTCTGCACCTATGCAGCAAAAAAGAACAGTGATCTAAATTTAGATGCTAATTATTTACTTAGTTACCAGCCTTGCAAATTTAAAGCTTAAAACAATGCTGCAATATGCATCTACTTGTACACCAGAGTATATTCAAGGTATCACAATAATATAAAGTAGCTACTTAATAATATTTATTTCTTTATTGGGGGGGGAGAGAGAGGATTGCTTTTCTGTTCACAGATGAATGAATGAAAAAATATTAAAATAATTTCATAATAAAAATGCATTTAAGGTTGGCATCCTATATCTACTGAACCAGGCAGACACATGAGTGTCATTGCTGCAAAGCTCACTTCCCAAAAATCAGTGAAATCATACCATAAAATTATAGAAAACATATCATTATCAAATCTAATCTCTTCCGCAGTACAAGAATTTAAAGCTAAAGCATTTTCCAAACACCGCTGCGTAACCTCTGCATTAATACATTCAGTAAACAATAAGCTACTACCTCATTGGGAAATTGTTCTCATTCTCACATTGCTCTTACTATTTTGAACTTTTGCTTTCCAGACATTATCTCCAGAGTTCCAAACTATTTGTGTTCTCATTTGTTGATTTAGCTCTCTTTCTACTTCTACATACAAGTTTTTTATTTTTGGCATTTCATGAAGACTGTTTTGTGCAGCTACACTGGCTTCTATTGTTCCTTTACATTGCTTTTCTTTCTTGAAATTGTTAGTAATTCCTTTCATTAAGAATTTCCACACATCCTCAAGTTATTTTTCCATCAGCTTCATTTTTCATGGAATATTACTCATCACTGCCTATTATTAAAATCCAATTTTGTGAAGTCCAGATAGAATCTTGACTGTATTCCAGTTCTCTAAAGAACCAAGTTTCACGGTACATACATTTTTTTCATATAAAATTGCAACAATCCATATCAGTGCGATACATCTCCTCTGATGTATCGCACTGACAGCACTCTCTGTCAAGAACTGCTTTGATATCTTCCTTGTGGCCATGGCAAACAATACAACTTGTGTTATTACATATTCATCCATATTAGTCAGCAGGAAGTAGATTGTTTTCTTTTAAACTAGGCTAATTCAATTGGGTTAACAAGACGGAAACCACAAAAGTATCCATCAGGGCTGCATATTGGCTCCCATCCTTTTAATTTTTATATAAACAGTATTTCAGAAGAGGTTAATAATCCTTCCCTTTATATTTTATCAACTGGAAGTAGAAAGGCCCCTATATTACTATACAACTATTCAATATGGTACTTATGTGTACATTAATTGGAATGACAATTCTGACAATATTTGTCATGCATTTTAGAAAAGAGTAATCGCAAGTAAATTATTCCAAAACCAACATGACAGCATTTGCTAAAAGGCCATAAAGACTAGATGGACACTAGATGGTAAGGAGATAGATCTAGTAAAGTATTTGGATAAACAGTTTATAGAAACAATATCATGAAAAAAATATAGTATCAACAAGAACAATGGCTATGAGATTAGTACAGCCTACTAAATCTTCCAGGGCAAAAGAATCTCGCCATTAACATATAAGACCACAATTTGTGATATCCGTAAAATAGAAGAATTAGAAGTGGTTCAGAATAAATTCATAAGATCAATTTTAGCCTCTTCCTTAGGTACACCAGTAGCAATAGACCATCTAGCAATTAATATAAGGGTAAAGAAAGCAAGAATCTTATCTTTAAAATAATTATGTCATGCTCAACATTTATTTGAAAAAACAATGCCTTTGCGAACAATTTAACATTAACAGATGGATGAATATACGTCTAAAACAACTCTTACAACTTTCTCATAAATTATCATACTCCATTGAGCTAGTATTCATTTTTTAAAGATTTTAGACAAGATAAAGAGTAGGTATGTAACTTAAGTTGGTCATGTAGTATCAATCTTTTAAAGTTTATTCACTTGTCTCTCTAAGCAGGAATATTTGTTATTATTTTAAATGATAAGTTGTACTACACGAAGCCCCTTGCAATAATTAATTTCATAAATCACAGTTTAGAATAAATCCAATAATAACAAAAAAGAATTTTAGAACAAGTTACTTAAACAAGCTTTGTCAACTCTACTGCAAATACATCAACTGGGTCCACCTTTTTTATGGATAGCCAAAGAGGATGCACGCACAGCTCCATTTGCGTTAGTGGTGTGCATGGGACTGCATGTGTGCCTGCTGCTCACTTAGATGAAACACATGGTCACCCACTATTCGTGCAAGTGAGGATGTGCCTATGAGGACTTGCCAGCCATTTCCGCAGCCCAGTTGCAAACTCCTCAAGGTTAAGGACCCCTGCTTTAGACTACCCTTAATTTAAATATCAATTGTGTGTCTGAGAGAGAGAAGCATAAACCAAACATTTTCTATGGTACAGATTATTTTTTGGACAATAGCCATTTTCCATACAATTTACTTCCAAACAGATGCATTTAGAGTAGATCTGCCAGAACTTTTATCACCAACACATCACAGTCTACAAACAGCACTGATAGGCATGGCTTCCATTCAGCAGCAGAATACATATACAATACTGTTTTTTCCCAAGGGTCTCATTTCCAGAGAGCGCATGAGATTGCAGTACAAAAGACCTACATTCAGACACAGAGATATTGCCAAAACAAGGATAAAAGCAACAAAGCAAGTAAAAGATTAACAGAAGTTGCCTTGATCCAGCTTTGGCAATTATACCCTCCAAATGAAAACGTAAATATCAACAACACTGAACAGGGTCCTCCAAATTTCCATGCACTTTTTCATGACATACAAATTGTAGAAGAGAATTAGAAAGTCCAGTTGTGTAGACAATCAAGTGTTCCTTCTATTCAATGTTCAAGATTTTCAACATCCATTGCCTAAAATGGTAGCAGTACTTAAGAGATCTTGACATATTAAATAAATAAACAATCATATGATTAGTACAAGAGGTCTATCAAAAAATCTCAGAGCAATAGGCTAGACTGAAAAGTCAAAAGCAGAGTAGCTGCTTGACAAGGGCAAATCACTTTTGCATTACTTTTAAGAAAATTACATATCCATGTAATTAGGAATCAAGCTCAACTTGGTGGAGTCTTCACTTTTATTCTGTTCTTTTAAATAATTTACAAATGTTGCTGTTCTACTAATTCTCAGTCTAGAGTTAAATGCCATGTTGGCTATTCACATATCCTACTGGTATGTAGGAGTGACTTTGAGAGACAGGAGGAACACTTACAGTCTAGACACAGTTCGATAAATGAAATTTCAGTGGAAAGAAGGCTAGAAAAAGCCTCTCAGAAAGGACCCTTCCAAGTTTAGGGGAAAGTAAAAGTGAGAGACAGCAGGGGCATATTCAGACTTGCAAGATTGATTTTAGCCTTGTGATGCAATCCATACAAGAAGCACAATCAGGAATGCTAGCTCTTATTTTTCATTGGGAAGGTATATTAAAAGAACCTTGCAAGTCTGAAAGTACCATTATCTAAGCTGAGGCTCTTCCTCTTGTCTCCCAGTGTCATTCCCACATACTACAGTTATACAAGATAAGAGACCTTAACTTTATTTCCTTCCCACTGACCCCTCCACCCACCCAAAGTTTCTTCTGAAGGTTGGGAATATTTTTTCATTGTACGGGATGTAGCATAAATGACAGTGAAAGAGCATTTACTATCACCAACTAACATGATTTATCAATCTTAACAAACCATCTATCACAAATCAGCATAATTGATGAATAAATTTAAAAAGACTGGCAGAAACTATTTAAATCCCAAAGTTATTTACAAGTAAAGAAATCGTTGGGTTTGGTTTCAGGAACTTGTATACAAATAGTTTTCCAGGCTATGTTACAAGAGTGGTTTGCCACTGAAATGCTTTTACTTCAGCTGAACATTTTGAAATAGGACCACAGATTTAATTTCATGAAACAAATAACTGCCTACAGTAAATATATAGACAAAGAAAACTACAAATGGCTAACAAATTGATTAACAAGCTGTGAACTAGCTTCTATCTTGTTATTGTTTTATGTGTGAAAGAAGTGAATAGTGAATAATGGAATATTTTGATAATATTTGAGAAAAATGTTAGCTTTAGCAAACTTGAAATGTCTTGACAATAAACCTTCAAATATTTCTATTTCTGGTTTCAACAACCTGGGACAATCTAGAAGTTTCTAATTCTCATAAACCTAAACCAAGATAACTAAAGGTCATGGGTGAAGCAATCCCAAAAAACTGAAGGGCATTATGTTGGCTATCCCTGATTTAAATTACAGACACTTTACACTGCCTATTAGAAGGTACCTCCAATAATCTGATCCATAAATGGAATGGCATCTGCTAGCAAAATGGATCCATGCTACCCTTTGCAATACTTCACCCTACTCCAAATTCCATCTGGGAGAGAATTAATAGCATATTATTATTATTATCATCAACAGCATCATCATGCATAGGCCAAAACTGATTACGTTCCAGTTACAAAACACCAAGTTATTTGTATTATTCAAGATCTATAATAATAATAATAAACGCACAAAATTTAGTTGCTGAAATAGTCACATCGTATCTGGAAATGCATTGTCTGTCACATATTTTTTCCTTTTATAATTACATACTGTGGTAGGTTACCAAATGTTAAAATCTAATACTGCATTTCTGCTGTCAAGGTAAACATATTTAGAGGTAGTGAAACTAGATTTTTTTATTGTGTTTTAGCCCATCACTGGCATTATGCTACATCTAATGCACACATGAATTTCTGATCACTCTATATCTTCATAGGCTGTATTACACTATACCCTATTATATGATTTACCATATGTTTGTTGGAGCAGGATTGTAGGACTTGTTTGGTTTCTACTACAGGACAATACTTGTTTGCCTTTCACTATTTGCTTTTGTTTCAATGAGGTTAAAAATCACTTAAGTTTGAAAAGGCTTCCTTAACATCATTAATCAGAATATATTTCCACACAAACACTTTAACTGTTCAGTTCTCTAAGTATTTGACTGCCTGTTGGACCTTCCATGTAGGCATTCCTATTTTTATAAATTGCATAGATTTCTTTAGATTTGTCACAGAAAAACATCTTTTGTACTTAGAAGACTGCCACAGAATGTCAGGCTTGTCCAGAGAGCTTTAGGATCAAATAACCCCTAAGCTATAAAGGCAACCAGTGACCTTGGGCCAACCATTATATTTTACTGGTGAAGAAAATAGTCTCAATAGCCCAAGGTCATTGTTAAGAAATACACACATATACACACGGACGCCCACACACTCACTGTATAAGAGCCCCTTGGAGGATGGGATATAAATAAGTAATCACGAAATTGATTATCTAGTAATTAATAGTTTAGCAATCCTCTTTTATTAACATTTTTATAGCAATTGGCACAACCAATTACAAAAACATACTCTATACATTGGTTCAGAGACAACCCATGGAAAATAAACTAAAATAATTGAAAAATTAATAGTTTAGTGTATAACATAAATATAATCATGAAGAGTTCATTACTCTTGTAAATCCAAAATGATCATGATGATTCTTTTTACTCTTGTATTTGAACAACACAAAAACAAAACTATGTATCAAGATGAAATTTGATAATAAAGTAAAAACAAAAATATTATCTGAAACACAATGTACAATATGGTTTTCTTTCATTCACAGCAAATTTATACGGCATTAGATTGTTAATGATAAATAACATCAGATTAAAAACAATTGGATCGACTCCTGAGAGCAAACTCTAGATCCAACATTATTTTAAAATGAGGAAAATCTAGATTTTAATAATTATGACTGTACATACAAATATATGTTAATATGAACTAATGTTAAATTATTTGAGGAAATCTTCCTAAAAAACAAAAGGTTCCTTAATAAGAAAGCGCTTTTAAGGCAACAGAACCACTTTCTTATTTTAATTATACTGTACTCTTTTAAAACAAACACACTATTACGTTCATTCATTTTTTCAAGTGCCATATCTGTAATATTACTCTATTATTAGATACTTCAATAATATATATTCTTCTTGATGTTTTCTGCTAAAGCATTAATTATAATTATTACCACCATCATCAAAGGAAGCATTTATCTCCTTTCAATAGTTATTGCCTTTAGCCTCTCTAAAAATGAAATATTCAGTGAAGTTGTTTAGAAATATGAAATATAAAAGAATAACCAAAATCACTTACAAACATGTTTCCAATTACAATATTGATCTATTAGCATGAAATTACGTCCCATAAAACCTACTGAATACTGAAAGTGTCCTAATGTGGTTATTTCATTAATGCAAACTTTTCAATAGTATTGTAATACAGTGTGCTGAGAGAAATCAGATGTGCTAGCCCAACACAACCTACCCTATTCTACTCAATGGAAGATTGACAGCATTTGCAGAAATCACTACTTTTTTTCTTTTTTAAAAAAATGTAAAAACATTCTAGCCCTAAGGAAGCAGAATATAAAAAGCACAAGACAGAAAAGCAACTTTGCTGGAGTTTACAGCTACAAGACATGCAGGGTTAGCCTTGGTTACAATTTGGATAGAACTCCAAAGAATCTAAGGGTTTTATGTCAAACGGTAAAACAATTTTTTCCCCGAAGAAAGCAGCAATATGCCACTTATGCCAGATTTTTCCAGTGGGGTTCATATATTGTGCTAAGATATTATTTGTTCTACTGAATAAATAATTGCTACAATGTATTTATTTAAAAAGTTAACTTAAAATAATAGTTTTTAAAGCATAAAGGTGCGATTCACAGCATAGCTTTAAATCAGGAGTCTGATACCATTCTCAAGTTATATATAATTATGGTGAACCAAGCCCTGGAAGACAGGGAGGCAGTAGGAAGTGTCACGCTAGGACATCAGTAGAAGCAGGAGCTAAAGAGGAGAAGGAAACACAGGAAAGTTTGGAAACAGTTGAGTTGTTGGACAAAGGACTCATGGTCTGCCATAAATTCAGAAGTACCACAGCATTCCATATTTGAATTCTGCTGACCTGTAGCTAATTCCAAAACTGTTCAATAGAACTTCTAAAATGTAAACCTATTTTCCATTTCATGGACACTCCTTAAAACACACAAGACTAAAATAATTGATTAATTAGTAGGTCAGTGTATAACGTAAACATAACCGAGAACAGAGTTCATTATTCTTGTAAACCGAAAATTATAATGGTGATTCTTTTTTACTTTTATATTTGAACAACAATAAAACAAAACTAAGTAGCAAGAAAGATGGCAAAACTTTTAGAAAACGAATTATGTAATTGTTTATATTATAGCAGGCACATATTATGGAATTATATAGATAGAAAAAAATATTGAGGTCACTAGTTCAACTGTCTGCTTAGTACAGGATTTCAAATTTAAACATAATTAATGATTACCTAAGTTCTATCTGAACTCAGGCAAAGAATGGCAACTGCCCACCTCTTTGGTAATCTTACTGCTAAATATTTTTCCTGTTACAAGGTATTTTCTAATATCAAATTTGAATATCCATTCCTGTAACTTGATTTCATTTCTTACTCTTGAAGACAAAGAATCGGTGCCAGCCTTAGTTTTGTCAGTGTTTATATATTTTCTACATAAACGCCTTCAATTGCCTTTTCCCAAAGCTAAACTTCCCTCATTCCCTTTAATCTCTCTTAACAGGCTCTAGCTTCTAGTCCTTTCATCGTCCCAATTGCCTTTCTTTGAACTTGTTCTAAGTGTGCCTGAATCATCCCTAAAAAGTGCCCAGAACTGAACAACCATAAACAAGTTGTGGTCTGAAAAACACAACCATTACTTCCCATGACTTGGAAAACATCGCTTCTGCTAAATGTAACCTAAAATTGCACTTGCCTCTTCTGCAGCTATATCAGTTGCTGATTCAACAGCTGTAAACCAGTCCTTCTAAATCTTGCTTACAAGAAACATCTCTGACTTTCTCTTTAAATGCTCGGAAGCTCTCTCTTTGGAACAAGACCCGTAGAAATCGGAACAGTGTATGGAGTCGGCAGATTAGCTGAGAGTCTTCGAAGTCCAGAATGGCCCTTTCTCTCCATTTTCTTAAAGGTTACGAGAAGCAGGAACAGCAGCTCTATTTGCCGATTCTCTCGTTCTCCCAAGTCTCCCCATCTGAAATCATCTGGCAACAATCGACCTTCTTCCTAAGCGGCCACCGCTGTTCATAAGGCACTTAGAAAGAATCCGGCGTCCCTAATGCAGGGTGCCACACTAACCTCTCGGTGTCGAACTTTTCCCCCAAAAGCCCCACTGTATGAAGTTGCTGGAGAAAAGGAAGAGGAGGAGCGGCAGCCGTAAGCCTGATCCATCTCGAGCCGAAACGACGGCGACCCGGGAGTCGGGCTAACCGTCCACTTCGGATCAGGAAAAGGGTGCTTTCTTCCACCCTCTCCTCCCCCACCCTACACAGGTTCACGTACACTTACCGGCATCATCTTGGCTCCGAACCGCATTGAGGCGGGTGGTGCAGGTTCCGGGACCGGGACCAATGACTGGGGCCTGGGGAGGCGGAGCGGCCTGCCGTCTTTCCCTAGGAACCTGTTGCAAGAGGCGGTCCGGATCGCGACGCTTCCCAAACGGCCGTGCGCTTCTTGGCCTGCGATTCCCGCAAAGCCCCCGCCGCTCAAGCAGCTCCGGGCTTTGTCTCGTCGAAGCCCCTCCGCGGTCTGCCTCAGCCCAGGCGGCCGCGGCCCTCGAGCCCACTCCGAAACTATTCCCCGCTGGCTCGGCGAGGCGGAGGAGTGGAGCCCCGCCTGAGTCCCACCCCCAAATTGGGCTGGGCAGAGCTTCGGAAAGCTCTGCGCTCCTCTCCTGACTCAGGGTGGAAGAGAATTGGTGCCTCAGGGCCTAAAGCGAAATTCCCGCCATTAGTTTCGGAACAGCATAGTTTTCCACCTTCTCTGAAACGTTGCCTGGAGTAGGTTCAGGAATACTCTTCACTTGGCTCTCCAGGAGTCCGCGAAGGGGTAGCTCACAAGTTCGCGGCTGAAATATTCGGCCCCTTTATCTTTGTTTGACCCTTGTGCGGGCAATTCCGCCCTTTCTTTTGCATCAAATAGAGCAATTTTTGTTTTGGTTAGTGTAGCACTTTATTTTTCGAGATAGAGATTTGTTAAATTCTAAAGAATCATGTTTCCCCAAGGCAGCTAAAGTTTTAAAACAACTTAATATTGCAAAAGGAAGTGTGTTGTTATAATAGTAAATAAATAATTGCTATGTACTGAAAGATTGAGTAAATTGAGAGTCCATTAAAAGAATCCTATTTTTTCAATACTTAAAGTGTTTCAGAACATTGATTTACAGTATAACCTCCCATCACTATGAAATGAGCATAGCTATGAAATGATCAAGGTTCAAACATAATTTGTCCCCTTTATTTTAGTAGTTAATGAGGATCTATTATATCAATTGTTAAAGTTACAATCTATTATAATTCTTTCACTTAATACATGTCCATTTACAAAACTCGTTACATTTCTGTATGCATTTCCCTGTAAAAAAAAGTTTAATTCAATGAAGTAGGATTCAGTTCCAAGTAAAGTTTATTTTGACATTTTCATGTAACAAGATTAAATTTAATGCCCCAGTTCTCAATAGCCTTCAATCAATTTGATGAGAGAGATAAACATAATACACTATTAAAGATTTAGTGAATTATGTTTTGTGTTTGTATTTGTTACTGAGTTTTGGTATGCCACCCAAAATCACTTAATTTGAGATGAGCAGCCATATAAATGGTATAAAGATATTGTTGAACTAACCTGAGAAAACAATTGACAGTTAAAATACCAGTGAAAGTTCTTTTTTTTCTACGTATGTTTCTAAGATTATAATTGTTGATATTAATTTTTTTTCTTTTACATTGTCACTCTTTTTGGTTATGAAATGAACCCTGCTAGACTATAGGATATTCCCTTGTTTTCATTGTCCTCTAAACTTAATAAAGGCAATTGCATCATAACAAGGCACTGAAACGGAATTGCTATCAAGATTAAGTGACACATAATATATGAAAGAAGTACAAAACCAGTTACAAGTAACAAGTAATTAGGAGCTTCTCTCGTTTATTTTTACCATTGTATATTTCTGAATATCTTTTCATATTCAGTTTATTTTTATCTAGTTCTTGTAAAAAATCAGTTATATTGAATTCAGTGGATTTTCTTTCAAAGGACTGAGTATAAGATTTCACTTTTAGTTCTTTTTTTCTTTTTTTGTATCCTATTCATATTCAACTAACAATCTGCCATGGAAGAAACAAAATCATCCTGGAAAAATTAAAATTCATTTTAAATTCATTTAGACAAGTGCTTGTCTAAATCAACAACTTACAAATTATAAATAAAGAGGGAGGAGCAACAAGGATGTGAGGAAGGCTGAAGACAATTTATAGCATTTAAAAGACATGCTGCACCCACACTCCAGAAAGTAGCTGAGCTAGGACAAAGTAGCAGGTGTGGCAAAGACAAAAAAATGGATTTAATGAAACATTAAGCTTAGCTAACATGTTAAGTGCTGTTGATATTACTATTGCCAATATGTTTACTTCCATCAAATTGAAAATGTGAAAATATTGTCAAGAAATCTGGACTGTTCTAACAGCTTTCAGCGACCATTTATAGTAGGGGTCTCC
>JAPKID020003093.1:0-12657 GCA_026931265.2 Tropidonophis doriae
TGGGGCAGCCAGGAGAGGAAAGCGGCAGACGAGTCAAAGACACGTCCGACGCCCCCGGTGGCCGGCAGCGAAGTCCGA
Organism: Tropidonophis doriae; assembly: GCA_026931265.2. Classification (NCBI taxonomy): domain Eukaryota; kingdom Metazoa; phylum Chordata; class Lepidosauria; order Squamata; family Natricidae; genus Tropidonophis; species Tropidonophis doriae. The sequence goes on from JAPKID020003093.1 coordinate 79, forward strand.
AAGTTTACCTTTTTTAAAAAGAAAAGCATTGGACTCAAATGCTAGTATATAAATACATCACATGAGGGGGTTTTGAAGTAATGTTGCTTTCTGTAATGGACAAATCAATCTGTCCAGTATTCTGCCACTGAAAGGCTTATTTGCTCAGTATCCATTTGAATAACTGCTTCCATTTGAACATATAATCAAAGCCCATTATGATATTTAAACATGGTATCTTAAAAAAGAAGCCAAGAGTACTTATTCAGTCATATTTCCAGCTTTGAAATCTAAAGCCAAAGAAGAAGATCTCTTATTGGGATGGTAACAAAGAAGAATTACTTGTTCCTTCCAAGTCTCTGCTTTGTTTCTCTTGGTGTTTTTTGAAATTATTTTGCTAAAGTTTTAAATAAATGGTTTGCTAGGATTATGATTCTTAAGCGTTAGCAGAATAAATGTGAGTACATAATATCTCTTTACTGCACGTGAATATAAAAGATAACTTTCAGTTTCTATATGTGCCATTTTCACACATGAACTAATATCTGTTTTTAACAATTATATTATTTCATTTTTCCTATTAGGCCCTTAATTCGAGAATCCGCAATATCAGCCATCTCCATATAGACTAATACAATAATATAGATGATTGATTCCCTGAAAATTAAAATAAAAGTGCTTCAAACCTCACAAGAGTATCCCCCTTTGTGAGATTTAGTCAATATAAGCTTGAAAGTCCACATAGTCTCTCAGAAGAATGCTGAAACTTCATGTGATTCTGACATCATTGCTTTGAACAAAATAACTATTCTAGTCATCTTGTGTAATTACCAGAACTATTGGGAATACAAAATAATGTGATTTATAAGAAAGAATTGATTTGAATATAGGCTTTAAGCTACAGATGATTCTGTATATTCTGGGAATATATAGCTTGATAATCACACTTGTTTTGTAATTTTATTCAAGAATAAGATTCATACTTGGAATTTTATTACACTATGGTGGATGATGTTTTTTATTACCTTACAGTAGGCAGGTAAGCAATAATTTAGGAGGTATCTGTTCTAATTTATCTATGAAAACGGAAATACCCATTGGAATATATAGCAGATGTTTGAAGTCTTTTAATGAGTGAATGAGATTATGCATAGTTTATCTGCATATATTATCAAAATGATGAAACAAATGTTTGCTTCAAAAGTTTATGATAACAATTCTGGAAAACTAGTCTAAGACACTTTACATCTGAGAAGTTCATTTTAAGAAGTCCATAATTTTAGAGCATTTAGTATAGTCTTTCTCCCTGTTAAGCTTGTAAATCACTCATCTACTGTATAAACAGAAATGTGTCTTGATTAACCTGATTCTATGAATGTTTTGTGATTTTCTGAATGTGAAGAGCACTTCAAAATAGAAATTATAAACATTAGTAAAGTACAAATTACAAGTAAGTGTTTCCAAGATTAAAATTGAATTAATTCCACTAGAACCAGCATAAATAAAATCATCATGTTGCTAGCAGTAAGGCTTGAAAATAATTATTAAAAATGCAAATGTATTATGGTTATTTAAAAAAAAGTATCTATTTTCTTTTAAAACACCATTATCATAACTTGAAAATATTATTCCATCCTATTAAAAATCTAACCTGCACCCGTAATCTGAATCCATGAAACTTCAATTCCTTTTAACCATTTCTAAGTGACTTACAGAAGATGCATACTTTATTAGAGTTGGAGTTAAACTTGGATTGTCATATTAAAAGGTTATCCACGAGCCATTAAGTCTACATGATACTATTCAGTCTTTGACTGCATTGTAGCCAAGTATTATCCTTGCTATATTCTTCACAGCCATAGAAACAATATTATTCCTTTGTTGTTTTTCATGTCCTGAGCATAAACAGTGGGATTCTATGATTGAAAATGTCCAATCCTAGTCTGCCTAAATTGACTAATGCCTAAAATGTCAATTTGTAGTCATTTCAATTCATCTTTCACTGTGCTGAGCTCTTCTGTGTTCATGTTACTTACGTCCCATATTTCCATTGTAATTCTGTCTTAGAGTTTCTAATTTTCTTTTCCTGCGTGGCAACATCATCAACATGATGATGATGGTTTTAATGTAGTTCATCATAAACCCCATTTATGTACTGAAATATTATCAATGCTTTCCCAGTAACAAGTTAAGTGTCAACCTACTTGACCAACCCATTATCCATCTTCTGTTGTCAATCCCTTTATATTGTTTATCCTTGAGTTATTCTTGAACATACTGTATATGCTCCAAGTATCATAAACTTTTGTTCTCTTCATACTCTAAATAAATATAGGATAAAACAATCCTCCCAGTTTGTGATTTCAGTATAACCAATCAAGTCAATCTAGAAGACTTGGAAGGAAAAAGATAGAGAAGGGAGGAGGTTGGTCCTTCATCAGGACATTGGAGGGAATGCCAGTTATGCAGGCCATTGACAAGTATATGTTCTACCACTTGCTGATTTCTACAAAGGATCTGTCTTTAAAACTGTCAAAGAGCCTCTTCTGGCAAAGCAGAAAATAGAGAAGACCTGTCAATAATGTTTTCATATGGACATTTCACTCTCTGTGCTTTTTGAAGGGAATCTATACTGTAATAAGGTTCTTTCTCATCCATTCATGTACTGTAGATGCCTGATGTCTTCAACGTAGACAGGCACCTTATCTTAACTAAGTGACTCCACAAGAAGTCATCATTCTAGTATGCTGACAGCTCTTCAGGAATATCTGAAAAAGAAGTCCCAAGGCAGCTGTGGTACGCAAGACTACAATGGAGGTGATGGACTGTTGACATCTCCTAGGGTACTGTCAATCAAGTCATTCTTCGGTGAAGCAGACAAGTGACAACATTATAATTCCATGACACTTATCTTAAAAAAAGGAATAATAGACTTTGTCTTTGCATTTGAATAACCTCTGGCTTTTGCAAAATAGCTAATAACGTAGAATTTGTTAGTTTGAATGTAATGAGAGTTGTTACAAATTGAATTTTAATTGGACTGTGTTTGGTGGTCTTGTTCCGAAATTGGAAGATGTATCTGAAATGAAATTGGAGAAGTATGTGAAGTAAACTCATCAGATAAAATATTTTCAACTGTAACCAAATATTTCTTTTGAAAATAGCGACAAGATTTACAAGTATAACAATTGCTACTTTGTTTCAAAATCATGTGACTTCCTATGAAGAATTACATTCTAGGTTGCGTTCATATTTATAGGTTATAGCCTCAAAAGATAGGGAAGTCTATGTGATGAAGCATTGTTTAACAGACTCCAATGATTGACAACCACGAGAAAGAATACCGAGAAAAATCTACATCTCTTGTCTTATCTTGATGTTATCTGTTTATACCCTTATTTTCCTTGTCATTTTTGATACAGCCAAAAATCCTACTTATACAATGTATTGATGAAGTATTAAAATACTATAGTGTAAGAACATATGAAATAAATCATTTGATCTTTAAGGATCATTGCATAATGAATGAAATCATTTTGTTCGTTTATAAACATTGTTTCTTATGATTTGAGTTTAATACATTAATGCTGAATAAATTGTTTTATTGTAATTTAAATTGCTTAGTTTGTTTGTTAAGTTAACACAAAAAAAGAATAAGACAGTTAAAACATTTATTTTGACTCAGGGATGATTTTAGAAGTCACTCCAGATTTTTCATTTATTTAATCCAAGCTTTACCATAGCCAAATCAGTATTTTTCTTGTATTTAAATTATGTTTTTATTTTTCATGTTGATAAATGATAAAAATACTTGCAAATGCTGTATTGATTTTTACCATATTTATATTGTTTGACTATTATTGTTATCTGTTCCACATCATTAATTTCATTTTTTAAATTCATTAATATTTTATTTTATTTTATTTTATTTTTATTTTATTTTTAAAATTTATAGACCGCGCCCTCTCCCCCTACAATTGATCTCAGTAGTTTACAATAATAACATGTACGAAAATGCTTCCAAGTTATAGTTACAGTTATATATTTATAAAATTATAAAGCCAAGAACCTTAATACTTTAATGAATCCCAAGAACTATGCATTACCAGATCTTTAATAATTATAATAGCTAATAATCTTTCTTTTTTCACCTCAATGTCCATAATGCCTCCATTATTCTATACTGATGACAAGTGAACTCAAGGTTTTAGATCTCAAAAAATTTATCTATATTGTGTTAGACATGCTCCCAATGTCAGCATCCAAGCTGCTATTTTTGCTCTGTATTAGAAAAGAATACATGTTCTAAGTTATAGCGTTGGCTTTATCTTGCTATATACCAAGTACTGTTTTATTACTTTATTTTACAATTTTACTGTTTTATTGTTGGTTTGTTGTATTTTATGGTACATTATATGCTGGTTAGAACAATAAACCTATTTATTTATATACATGCTTACATTGTCCTATACTTTAATATCATGACATCTGATGGTTTTACAATCATAACTGTGTTAGTTGGGCACATAACACTGAATGAATGAGGACAAGGATAAGAAAGAACTTAAAAACTAACTTGAAAGAGTGAGAAAAGCATTATGGAAATACATAGAAACTAATTTTTTGACAATCTGTTCAGCTGTACTAAATCGATTTGAAATGGATGTAATCACAAAAATACATCATAGACCTGATTATACTATTTCCACAGGAGTCTCCCTGCATAATGAGTAAAAGTAATCCAAACATAAAATATTCATCTATTTGTTTTATGTAATCATCACAAATGAAGTTTCTGTTTCAATCAATATATTTGTCCTATGAATATTTTTACTCAGAAATTACCAGAAAAAGCATGAACATCAATCAATTGTACAAATAATAAACCTTACAGAGTTAACTTATAAAATTGTTTTGAACAGTATGCTGGAATCAATCCACAAAATTTGTCTCCACAAAAATAAACTAGGCATGTGATTTTATGGAATATTTTATCCTCTCAAATTCTTATATCTGCGTTGCATTAAACTGCAGAATGAATCATGATACCAAATCATAATTCACTGTTAATGTATCATCACATAGATATAAATTACTCAGAAAATTCGGTTTCAAAATACATGTAGTCCTTGACTTATAATAGTTTAGTATTTAGTGACCATTCAAAGTTACAACAGCACTAGAAAAAGTGACTTATGATCATTTTTCACATGTATGACCCTTGTAGCATCCCCATGATCATGTGACCAAAATTTAGATGCTAGCAACTGACTCATTCATATGATCTTTGCTGTGTACCAAGGTCATTCAAAATCAACTTTTTATAAGCAAAACCAATGGGGAAGCCAGATTCACTTAACATCTATGTTACTAACTTATTAATTGTGGTGATTCATTTAACAACTGTGGCAAGAAAGGTCGTAAAATAGAGCAAAACTCATTTAACAAATATCTCACTTAACAACAGAAATGTTGGGATCAATTGTGGTTGGAAATTGAGGAAATCCTGTATTAGGACAATTTGGCCATCTGGAGCTTATGAGCTCAGGGAAACTTAAAAAAAAATCAATTCATAAAACAAGTTCAAATGTTACTATACATATGTTCTAGAGCACATCCTTGACTTGCTTGCACTCATTATAGCAATTATACTTTGCAATTATTCATACAAATGTTATATTATTATGCAAGTATTATACCTGAAGGCATCCAGGATTCAAATTCTGTAAATGTGACAATATAGCAAATGCATGTAAATCATGGAGCTAAATTTTCCATTGTAATCCTTCCCGCTCCACATAAATTAATTTTAATTGTGTTATTGCAACTGCATATTTACTAACTGCAACATATTTGTGACTAACCAATCATTATGCTGATATTTATTATCTAAAATGTTCAAACATGTAAACTTGAATAGTAATCTGAAGTGCAGATTTCCTTATATATGTAAATAAACAATTGCCTGTTTCCAAAGTAGAAGCTGTGTAAACCTGGAACAGTAAACCAACAAATGATAAAGAGGAAATTTAGAGACAACTGAATTAAATACACCTGTAATTTGCATGGTCCCTCTTTTTGAAATACATAAATCTGGTATATGCTCACTAGGACTAATTTTACATTGCATTTTTTTCAGTTGCACAAAGGTCAGATTGCAACTGGAATAATTGGCAAGATATACATACATACATACATACATACATACATACATACATACATATATATACAGTATAGTAAATTCATGTTTACTTCTGATAATCAATGTCTCCCTTCAAAGATTAATATTGTTTCATGCTTAGAAGTCAGTTTGACTTTAGTTCCTTTTTAGAAGTTTACATTTATCACATTCACATCATCTTTCAGGCAAGTTGCCCCAATATTTCCCAAAAATAAGAGATAGAATTTCACAGACTATCAGCAAGTTCCTTCAATGGTGTATAAAGCAATTAATCTGGCCCTGGAGATATGACATTTGAAAATAAACGTTTCTTAATGATTTTTATCAGCCTGAAGCTGCATGTTGCTGTTTCACAATTACCTGATAGAACTGAACAAACAAAAACATCTCTGAATGGTTTTACCAATATTTTTTTTCTTATTTTTAGTATTTCAGCAGGCTTCTTGGACACCCAGATTTTATTGTCTTTTATTTCAATGCGTATATCAAATGTTTTTGCTTTTGTTGCTATTTTTCTTATCTACCAGTCGATTTTTAATTTTGCTTTGAAACCATCTTTATATACTCTTCCTTGGAAACTGATTTTCTGCTTAATATGTACCTTTGTAGGTATTTTCAAATCTTCATTAAACTTTTAATGGAGCCACATTACTAACATTTTTTTTCCATTTGAAATTTTGTACAACTGTGATTTTGCTATGATCTCCTTTTTCCATTTGTATAATCTTCCAGTAAATTCTACATAGAGTTCTGTGTTTATTAAAACACACTTTCTAAACTCTAATTGTATTCTTTAAATACTATAAATTTGATTATTAGTACTTTATAAATTAAAGTACTAAACATTAAAATCTAGAACAGTGTATCTAAAATGAATTGACCATTACATCAGAAAACATCTAATTTTATTTTTAAAATAATTCATTAAATAGTTGCCATCTCATATAATAATTCTGAAAATGTACATCATAAAGCATAAAAACATTTAAACAGTATGAGAGATAGATAGACAGACAGACAGATAGATAATACAGAGAGACAGACAGTCAGCACTAAGTAAAATTGTTAATATTGATGAGCACCATTAACACATTTTGGCACCAGGCCTGGGCATATAGGAAAGTTTTCATGACCTTGTGAAAAGCCAATTGACCCAAAATCATCTTAATATCCAAACGGAGACTATTACAGAGAGCAGGAGCTATGGCAGAAAAGATACATCTACTGGTTCCCAAAAATAGCATATGGAGAAAAGATTGGATAGAATAACATATTATACAATGTCACATATAATATTGGATAAATTGGAAATAAATGCTACTCTAAATTAGCATTTTTAATTAATAAAGATTAAAATCAATGCAACAAACATTTTAAATAAATTATTAAATTAAAATTAAAAAAACAATGCAGCCCCAAATTTGATAGAGCCTCAATCCTTTAGCTATTGAAAATACACTGTCTGCTCACTCTTTCTTTTCCAGATATAGAAAGTGGATTTTCAAATACCAACCTGAATTTTCTGTTTCTGCTATGAATCTCCTTCAGGTGCAGTAGAGGTAGAACAGGTTCTGTGTTTGCCTAAGAGAACAGCTTAGTAGTTGTCAGTTTATTCCTAAAAACATTTTTTTAAAAATACCAGTTTTTCAAAGCAGGCTTTTCCCAGAGTTCGAATAATTGCCAGCATACTAGAAAACAATTATTTCTTGTCATGCTGTGCTATTAGAACGAAATGAAATGTATCAGAATTTTTAAATGAACCAAAGAGTATCACTTATTCACTCAACAAATTGCAGAGCTGATAATCATGAAGCTGTAATAGGAATGTTCCTGAAAAGAATCATGCTTTTGTGAATTATTTCTGTCTTTTGAGATAATTAAAAATACAAATGATTTAGAATGGTACCAGAATATTATATATTTATATAGCTATCTTATAGCTAGTAGGAGTTAAGGATACCATTTTAGATTTGACCAAGAACACCAAGAACTTTGAGGCCAAGGGATAGTTCCAATCAGTGGTAGGATTACAAATTATTTTACTACCACTTATGTGGGTGTGTCTTGGTGGGTGTGTTGTGGCTTGGAGGGCATGGCTTGGTAGGTGTGACAGAGGAAGAATACTGTAAAATCTCCATTCCCTCCCCACTTCAGGGGAAGGTTATTGCAAAATCCCCACTTCCTCCCAATAAGCTGGGACTTAGGAGGCAGAGAATAGATGAGGACAGGCCCAGTAAGAAGTGGTATTTACCGGTTACTTAAACTACTCAAAGTTTCCACTACCAGTTCTCCACAACTGGTCAGAACCGGCTGAACACTACCTTTGGTTCCAATCCAAAATTTTTATTGTCCTATTCAGATATCTATTTAAAACGTAAAAATAAAAAAGTCCCCTCCACAAATATGTCTTCTGAAAACTTTGACGAACATTTTTGGCATTTTCCTTTCAGTGCCTTCTGTTGATCTTGATTCTGAGAATTGTATTGAACAGTATCATAACATATTACTAACTTACAGTAATGCTGCACAATATGTGTTTAAATTACAGAACTATGACCTTTCCATAATATATAAGAATCCAATCATGTAGAAGGCTATCCCTGATGAGAAGAAATTACATGTAGGTATCAATATCTAGGCCATCAGCTGGACATTTCTTGGCAAGATTTGAGAAGTGGTTTGCCATTGCCTTTTTTTTTAGGATGGAGAGAGTGTGACAGGCCCATGGTCACCCAGGTGGCTTTGAACCTAAGGCAGGATTTGAATTTATAGTCTCACACTGTCTAGCATAGTGCCTTTACCACTACACCAAACTGGTTCTCTAATATAAATGCCATACTGATGATATTATGATCATAAGAAAATTATTATTCTTGCAATACCACACTATGAGTGTATGTATTAATACTTTTCGTTGGCACTTTTGCTTAAGACCAAAGTATCTGAGGTGGTATTTTTAGAAAGTCTAGCCTCAACTATTATTTCTACATTCCTTAGAAAGAGATTGAACTCTTCCAGAATCCAAAAATGTCTGCTTAAAATGATGAAGTATCAATTATGATTCCATATAGTCCTAGCTGTATTTGGATGTAGTTTCACCTCATTGTAGGACCAGAACATGCTTTCCATTACATTTCCTGATCTGCACAAACATACTTTTTGCTATTTCAAACAAAATTATCTTAATTGTTTTACCCAAAAAATGTTGTCCTCGGTCTTCTTAAACATGTAATCCTCCTAACCCATAAAAAAAGTTTTCTGCAGATAAATCTCAGATCTATTTATGTGAGACGTATATTAGCTACTCTCAGGAGTAGCTTGTTGGTTATTAAAATTTGTGACTGAATAAATATGTCATTTGGTGAATTCCTTATTTACTGGGCATTTCCCCAAAGGACTGTTCTGAAATGCCTCCAGAAAGACTTTAGAAACATTATGTGATCCTGTTAGCTCTTTCAGTGCTTCAGCAAATTTCTGAAATGGTGTTGAAAAGTCTTACACTAAGACAAGAGCAGAAAAAAAGTGCTAATGTTGCAAGTTTATTTAAATGTGAAAACAGGCTGTATTCAGTCACTTGCTATGAGTAAATTATCTACAAAATATCACTTTGAGTGAATGTACTCATTTATCAGATAGCTAACTAGTCACATAATTTTGCCATCATTGTAGTCTATGTACATGGATGACTGTCATTTTGGTAGCAGATCACTGGTCTGTACTTGCTACTGTGATCTGAACTGGGAAGAACTGGGTTATTAGTAATATAGTATCTATTAAAATGGTTTTTTGCTTTTACTACAGTTATGGCAGGATAAACACAGCAAGCACTTTAATTCCATATGATCTACCATGCTATTGCATACATGCTGAGAGCTGTAGAAGGATTGTCTTATGTTACTTAATAATTGATGGTTGACTTTTTCCTGAATATGAAATGTGACTAGAGCATCATTAGCTGTAAGCTTTAGCGATCTGTTTTAGAGATCTGGTTTAGATAACAACATTGTATTTAGATAAACAAAATTAAAATATGCAAGTACTGTTTTACTAACATTTTTCCATAATAAATGTGGTTCCTACCACTTTTTAATACTTTAATTACTTAGTGAAGTCCCAGCTATGACTGATCATAATAAAACCAATGTTAATAAAAGCAATTAAGAATGATAGTGACGCAAATTTTGCAGAAGGTGTTTTCGAGCTTATTCTGAATCCAGTATTATATTTTCTTCTATTGGAGTAGGACTGCTAAAATAAGGAAAGGGATTTATAATGTAAATGTTGTTATAATGTAATTTTATGTATATTTCTGTATAATGTATTATTTTGTATAAATGTATAATTATCATCATCCCCATCCCACAAACCAAGAATGTGAGAATTATGTAAGAATTTTATTCAGGTGAAGCTTTGTCTTATATTATGTATCTATCTAAACATGTGTGTCTGTAAGTGTGCATGTGTATTGCTTATTGCTTACTGTACACCACATGTGTTTTGGTGTACAGACACACTGATTCTTATATAATAAACAATTTTGTATTCACACTGTCTTCACTACCCTGTCTAAGTGCAAAATACATTTAGGAGCCATGTGTATAACACCTAAGTACAGCAGTTCACAGAAATAGTGAAGGCACATTAGGGATTGTTTGAAACTTAACAGATGGTTGATGACAGAGCTCATGGTGGGAGGACATGGCCAGCATACTATTTGGTATAGAGAAACAACAAAGAATTGAGAGTTTACCTCACTTTTTCAGTGAGGCAAACAATTTTTGGCAATTGTTGCTCGATTCTCTTAATTTTGTATAATTTCTTCTTTCTCATGCTTAAAAAGGCTGCTTTTTATAGTTTAAGAATATACCAAAGGTATGATGCACTACAGAACTGGACTTTATTTTTGTACTTTATTTTTTAATGAGAGGAAATGTTTCTCTACTGAATCCTTCGCTTGGAGCACATTGACATCAGGGCCTGCATTAGTTAGAAATTGTGCTTAAAGCACCGTCAATGTCCATTGTGTCTCAAGATTGACTTTTTGTTTACCTGTCTATCTGCATTGCAGTGAATTATGCACTCAATTTGCTCCATTATCCTTTCCTCATCAAGTGCAAAGGATTATAAATGCAATCCCAGGGACATATTTACTTGGAACTAAATCTAATTGAATCACAGCTGACTCATTTTGGGAAGAGATAAAAAAATGTAAGTTGTCATTATCAAAAATATATAGCTGCACAACTGCTTTTTACGGGACCTAGCAATTGACTCCGAAACAGGAGCCACATACCCAGTTCTATTCTAACTTCAGTAAAGTTTGCATCACCAAATCATTTTGCAGACTTGGTTGGAAATGGCTTTATGAAGCAACATTATTTATGGGTTTCTTACATTTAATAGATGATTGTACTGTGCAAAATGCTATCCAATTGGCACAAAAATGAAACTTCTCACCCAGGACAATGCAAGTTAAGAAAGCCTTATGAAAACAACCTCCAAATACTTTTTTTTTGCTAAAGACTTGGAATTTAATGGTGGTGAGAAGGTGTAAGAAATGAATCCTTTTCCTCTAGGCAGTAAGGCTTCTTCAAAAAAAAATAAAGAAAGAATATGTCTTACTGACAAGGTCACTTACAGTTTTCTGTAGGCTGAAAAGTGGATTGCAGGCCGATGATGGTGCAGCAGACTTTTGTTTCTGCTTCTTTCCCCCCAACCCTGGCAAGCACATGGCTTGACAAAATGCCATCCGAACATGCTTTCAAACAGTGAGCTCATTGTGAAGCTCAAGCCGAGTTGGATGATTGAGGAGCACAACATGCTCAACAGATGTAAAAGAAAGGGGGAGATGGAAAGGAGGAAAGGCGGATATAATTCATGATTTTCTCAAGTGAGGAATAGCTTTCACAGCCAGGTTCTTAGTAACAGCAAGAAGTGTATGTATGTGTATGTGAGCCCGATATACAATGGTGGCTTATATGAGCATAGCAACCACTGCAAATCTTTACTCTAACCATTAGAGCTAATTTCTTTTTCTTCAGCAGTTAACTTACGATTCTTTAATAGGAGCATGTTGACTGCATTTACAATTTCAAAGCGAATTCATATGAAGATTTTTCAATTATGTGTTCTTCACTCATAATTTGTAGGTTATACAGTATTTTTCAAATTAAAAGATGCACCGGAGTATAAGACGCACCCAGGTTTTGAAGAAGCATTTTTTTTTAAAAAAAAAAAGTCTGTAGATAGATAGAGGGATAGAGAGGGAGAGAAAGAGAGAGAAATGCAATAGGGAGGGAGGGAGGTAGTTAGATAGATAAAGGGATATATAGAGAGAGAGAAATAGAGAGAGAGACATAAATACAGTAGGTAGGTAGGGAGAGTAGGCAGGTAGGTATATAGGTAGAGAGGGAAAAGAG
>JAPKID020003094.1:2282-12655 GCA_026931265.2 Tropidonophis doriae
AGATAGAGCCCTAGTCTAATATGAAATTGCTAGGATTCAGAAACATTAGTATGCTGATGACACGCAGCGGTATATCTTATCCTTGGGCTGTACAAGTGAATCTATCAATATACCCACCTACTGTCTGGAAGCTGTTCAGATTCAGATGGAGCAGAACAACTTCAAATCTAGACAAAACTGAGTGAGTCTGACTATTTGGCCCCTGTGATTGGGGACATTTTCATTGTTGATCTTGAATGGAGTAGCATTTCCCATTACAGACTGGTGCCTAACGTGGGGATCAAGAGGACTCTTGTATACCTATTACATCATTTTCTAGAGTAGGATGCCCTACAGTTACTCATGCATTAATCAACTCATGAATTGGTTTGAAGATCATCTAGAAACAGCAGCTAGTACAAAATGCAGCAGTGTGAGCAGGATTGGGCACTTCTCAATATGGTCTTATATCGATGGTGCTATGTGAGCTACCAGTTATAAGATTGTATGTCACTGTTTAGAATATTTGAATTATCCTGTATGTTTTTTGCCTCTTTAATAAAAAAATGTTAGTGGAAATTGAACTACAGATACACATCCTTCAGCCTATGGTTAACTTTAAGGATTTCTTCTATATCAAAGCATCTTTAATAAGACTACATTTAAAATGCAGAGTTTATATCTGCATGCAGAGAGTATAGATTTTAATGGATGAAAAGACTGTCTTAATTCTTGAAGTTAAGGCAGCCATATAGTCCTTTAAAAGACAAATAACTTTCCCAAATTAGATCAACTAAAAAAAACCTTTCAATATCTACAGCCCCTTATACTATCTCCAAGTTTCAAACATGTTGAAATTTTTGGCTTGATCCAACCAAATATCATAATGGCATCAATAAGCTTGTTCCCTGTGAGCCACAGAGATTATTATTTTAGATATTAAAAATTACACATGTATTTTAAACCCATGTTTAACTCGATGAGAACCTTAGGTGATAGGCTTTATCTCCTTTAGTTTACCACTGATATATGTGGCATGATACTAACAGCAAAGATAAATGAGTACAGAAATTAGAGTTCTTGCTATTCCAATATTTCTACATCTATTCGATTCTACATCTAGATAGTCCCAAATCTTTCCTGCTAGTGGATATCTGAAATGTACCTACTCTGAAAAAGTGGCTGCCAAGGGTACAGACCAATCATAAAATATGAGATATCAGAATGAGCAGGGTAAATGAACAAAAAGTTCACAATTTCACTGTTTTTCCCTCATCCTTTGATCAGCGAACATCATGCCTTTTTGTAGGACATTATGCACTGAACAGAGTATTACCAGGATTCAGACTAATATGTTGTTTGCCCCAGATAATGGGTCTATAAAAGCACAGGGACGGTAATGAAAAAGCATCTCTTCCTAGCTTTCCCTTTCACATAAATTGAAAGTGTTTGCTTATTGATCTTTTTGGAGAGAGATGTGTGTTGACCTCCATAAGCAGCTTCCTGTGCTCTTAATTGACAGCACTGGGGAAAGCATGGCTTTTATCAAAAGTAATTAATCTGCAATAGTAAACAAATCAGACCTTTCCCTCTCACCCCAACCTTTACTTAATATGCAGTTCAGAGCACTTGGACTCATGCATTATTTCTGTAACACAGGTGGTCCTCAACTTACAATCAACCACTTAATGGCTTTTTGAAGTTACAGTGCCCTCTCCCAAAAGCTACTTTTAATTGGCCCCTAAATTATGGCTCCTAAAGCAATCTCATATTCATTCCCCCTTATGACTAACCGCAGAGACACCACAGAGACTCCCTTCCCCATACCTCACCCCCACCTCCTGGTTCCTGCAAGTATTTCCCTCCCCCGCTGGCTTTAGAACTGATTCCCAATCCTCCCTTAACTTTTCAAGAGTTCTATAGGGCTGAAACAGGCCATTTTAGTCACTCGGCCATTTGATGCTGCATAGCTCATGGACACACCATTCCATTTTGCTGCCTTAATGTTGTTTGCAGTGTGCTGAAGCTTTCTGTATCTTTCAGAAGCTTTCTGCAGTACTATGCAGTCTTGCTAAGGCAGCAAAATGGAGCAGTTTTCTCTAGCAGCTTCCATTTTATACCCCACAAGAAACTTGTGGGGCAAAATGGCAACAACTGCAAGGTGGCTACCCCAAGCCCAGGGAGAAACTGCTCTGTTTTGCTGCTTCAATGTAATTTACACAGTACTGCAAAAGCTTTCTTGCAGCTTTCAAAAGCTTTCCGCAGTGCTGTGCAACCTTGTTAAGGCAGCAGGACAGAGAGGTTTGTTTGTGCAGCTGCCATTTTATTCTCATCCACGAGTGAGCAGGGCAAAATGGCAGCCATTTCCTGTCATCCCCACCATGAATCCCTGAGATAAACTCCTCTGTTTTGCTGCCTTAACATGATTTGCACAGTGCTGCAGAAGTTTCCCATGGCTTTCAGAAGCTTTCTGCAGTGGTGTATAACGTTGTTAAGGCTACAAAATGGAACGGTTTGCTTCGTGGTTGCCACTTCCCAACCTTCTCCCCCCCCCCCCCCTCGAACGTTGGCAGTGGCAAAATGGCAATCTGCAGCCTTTCATGAGTTTCCAAAAGATGGTGCAGATGCAGACTCTCTTAGCAAAGCAGAGCAGGACCCTTTATCCTTCAGCTACATGGCATGATACCAGAAGCAGCCGCCATGTTTCCAGCAGCCAAACTGCATTCTTGTAGCTGTGAATATGACCACCCCTTCCAGAACTGTGCCATATAACCATGCGATGAAGCAATCCATTCCAGGAGTCTGGAAGGCTTTGAAGCTCTTCAAAGGGTAAATGAGGAGGAGGTGTTTGGCCTGCTGTGCTGGGAATCAAGCCTAAGGCTGTAGGAAAAGGCCTGTGGAGGACCTAAAGAGCAGGAAAAAGAGTCCAGGGTGACTTGGGGGCTTAGCACAGGCTGAGACCCACCTGCCCAAGCTATCCCATCCCATGCTCTACTTATTGACCTCTGTTTAATGTCTGCATTAGGAAGCACAGGAACAGGGGAATCACTACGTGACACACTTCATTTATCAGCCATCACAACGTGCGACCACAATGGATAGACTCCACTATGGTCCTATCACAAGGAATACTTGTATTAATGTCCCCAAATGCTTAACTGGCAAGTTAGTGTAAACAAAGGTCAGCTATGGTCCATTCAAATCAGTCCCGACTCCTGGGGACAAGGAGGAACTGCATGTAAACAAGTGTCTGCAGATTTCTTGGCAGCATTTACAGAAGTGGTTTCGCAGTACCTTTTTCCTGCAGCTGTGAGAGAAAGAGAAAGCAGTCCAAAGAGAAACTAAACTAGACCTTTAACATAGTGCCTTAACTACTAGATCAAATTACGCCTTTTAAATTAAAAAGGCAGGAGTCACATATAAGGAGAAAGTCGTGGTAGTGGGGAAAGAAATAGTTAATTTCTACTATGACTGTTTATTCTCCTGACTCCACATATACAGGCAGCCATTTTCAAAGCTTATTTTTGGTCCTTGCTGGGCTAGAGGGCCATTTACAGGGCAGAACTAGCAAAAGAGGAAAGATCGTGGAGAAGAGAAGGAAAATAAAACAAAATAGTACCTTTCAACCAGTATTCACAGAAAAAGGGTTGGCTGAAAAGCAAGTCTTCATAATGCACGAAACCATGCAGTATGAGGCATCCTACAAATTTCAGGGGGGGGGAAACACTCCAGAATTAAGTAACACCACAGAAAAAGTCTGCCAAAGATTAACCACAAGATGGCACTCTCCCAACTTGGATATAGTACACACATCAGGAGCACTCCTAATAATCTTAGTGATTGAAGATATATGTAGAGTAACGGTTAAAGTAATCTATCAGGCATCCCACCCAAGTGGTTTAGGGCCTTACATGTCAGAAGCAAAATACTGAACTTGGCTCAATAGCCAGCTAGCAATTGCTTCAGCAGAAATGGAACATATTCTTACTAGATGCCCTACTCAACAACCTGTCTGCCACATTTTGCATCAGCTTTATCTTCTAAACTAAGCTATAAGTAGCCGCATTCAGAACACATTACAATGATGTAAACCTGAGATTAGTAGAGTGTGACTAGCACCAAAAGCAACTCTATAATATTATAAATCGTATCATTTGTTTAAATTTCCTCTACTGACTTGGCAGATCTTTCCAGGATTTCTGACAAACATCTTTCCCATCATCAGCAATCTGAATTGTTTGGACTTAAGTTGCTGAGAATTCAGTCTCCTGTCTCTAAGGGAAATTTATTTGCAAAACTAGAGTTTCCCTTACTTGCAAAGTATATGGGAGGTTATTGAGCTACGGATTCCTCCTTTCCAATGCAACCCCAGCTCTTTTTAGTGCAAAACTTTATATTCTTTCCATGTTAACTAGAAAAAAATATACAACCACACTAACTACAAGGAATGTATTTTAGGAGGAATGCAATACAGTGTGCAAGTTTAAATGAATTTTTACTGACAGAAGCTCAACTCAAAAGAGTTCTTACACAGAAAAAATGGGAAAAGGTTAAATATTTTTTTCCCTGTCAATTCTCTTTGCCTTAGTCAAAATGGCTAATTAGAGTTTTGTTAAACATATACTTGCACTCATGTTCTACTCTTAAAAATGACAGTTCCATTTAATTAAGTGGTAGGCAACATGTGCCACTCTAAAAGTCATTACATTACAATTCATAACTTCTCTAGAAATTATGTCCATTGTAGTATTGTTTGATAATTGGACCCACTGGTAAAGCGTTCTTCCTGTGCCTAGTTAAAGCCTAACAGAAATAGTCCCCACCAATTATACAGCTATCTCACAGGGAAAAAAAGGAAATTCCACCATTTGGAATGTGAAACAAATCATAGTTGAGTTTTTAGCTTTTAAAAAAATGAACACATCAAGATAGTGAATGGGAAACCGAGCTCACAAAAATTATGTCACTGCTCTGCCAGCTGCAATCACTGTTCACAGGAAAACCATCTTCTGATTAAGTAGCACCCCAAGTTTAAAAATTGGCAAAATACCAGTAGGTAAGAATAAGAATAAGAACTATCTCTTTTTATTTGAAGCCCTTGTAATGTGCTGTCAGCTTCAGTAGACAATGTTAAAAGATCTTGATAAGTAGGCTACTCTAGTATGATTTATTTACTTTTAAAAATGTATCTATCCTGTTCAATAGTCAACCCACATTCTCCAAATGACTCACAAAAGAGTGGGGAAAATGAAAATATTGAAAGCAAAGCAAAGATCTGGAGGAAAAAACTTCTAGTCAATAAAGCTCGAGGGCTTAAAAGGATTCAATTAAAAATTAAATTAGAAATGTTTATAAAAGCCTTACACAGGATGACAAACCTATTTTGAGTGGCTTCTTTATAAACAAGGTATGAATAAGATCAATGCAGCTATACAATATAGTTAAATTTGATTACAACTGCAATAAAGTCAAAGGCCTCAAGGAAAAGGAGTAAAGCTGGATTCTTATACACCTAAGAAAATGAACCTATGGTTGAAACTCTAGATGTAAATTTCGTACTACTTTCAATCACTGCCTATGTTAGCTCCAGATACACTCACTGCTGTCACAAAGATCTAAATAGATTTTGATGGCCATAATGCAAACTTTAATTGGTTACAAGAATGTATAGATAGCATAAAAAGGCTGAAAATGAAAATGAAAAGACTCTTGGTAGATAAAAGCATATACCGTAACTTTCAGAGACGCACATTTTTCCCCAAAAAGAGGGTGAAAATCTGGGTGTGTCTTATAATCCGAATGTAGCCTCACCCACTCACTCTGCATGTTGTATTTTCAGGCAGTTCCAGATGGCGGAGATCCTCACTTGCATTCGGATTTTGATAACAAGCAGCACAGATCTTTTTATCCATTTAAAACAAACCCTATCACCCTACATGCATTTAACTGGAGTGTGTGAGGTGAGGTGGGGGGATGATTTTCATGGGGGCAGAAGAGGGACTTGGCTGCTCGAAGAGGCTGGCCCAGTACTGGTGCCATTAGGGATTGCGGAAGCCCTCCAAAGATTCACCTTCTTTTTCTTCTTGACCAGATCAGCTGCCTGAAATGCAATGCACTTTTTTGGCCTCCACATCTGGCCAGGAGGAAAGAGAAGGTGAATCTGCGGAGAAGGAAGGCACATGCTGCATAGCTTTGCAATGTGCATCGGGGAACAGGGTGGCAGCACCAGCTGCATGCCCCATTTTTGGAAGAAGAGTGTTTTTGGAACAGCAGCGCCGCAATCCCCTCCCACTTCCAAAAATGGGGCATGCGGCCGAAAATGCTTTCTTCCCCATTCCCCAATGCACATCACAGAACCGTGCAGCATGCACCCTCCTCCTCTTCTCTGAGTGTTGTTTTGATCCCGGGATCTTCTACAAGCTGCCTTCCTTCTCTGAGTGGAATAACGCTCTGCTACCTTTGCAGAGAGCTTCTCTCTTTTTATTTTAAGGGGAGGAGGAAATGGCTGTGGGAGGCGACGTTAACCAACGCATTGTTCTCTTGTACGGGATGGTGGAACTGATTTTGCAAAGCGAGGCTGAGAGACAGCGTGCAGGGAACAATGGCCCTGCTATGGAGCTACAGGCGAGAAGTGATGCCACCCTTTGCGGGGGTCTAGTTGAGAGAGCAAATGCCATGCTAGAGCCCCATGAAGGGTCTGGGTTCCTGCAGCAGGTGTCTCTCCAAGAGGGCTTCCGCGATCCCGAGTGCTCTTCGAGTCTCTTCAAGCAGCCAAGTCCCTCTTCTGCCTCCATGAAAATCATCCCCCACTCCAGCTAAATGCGCATTTAGGGTGATAGGGTTTGTTTTAAATAGATAAAAAGATCTGTGCTGCTTGTTATCAAAATCCAAGTGGAAGTGAGAATCCCCACTGCCTGGAACTGGACAAATATATGAGGCACACAGGCTGCAATAGTCTGTGGCAATCCCTGTTGCCTGGAACAGCTGAATCGGGTATTCCACCCGCCAATCAGCTGCTTTGCTGAATCGCGAAGCTGAAGCTGACCAGGCTGTTTGCTGTAAGGACATTAGCCAGATTAATACCGATTAATATCAAGGTAGAGACAGAAACATTTTTTTCCTGTTTAGGGTGCATTTTACATTCCTGTGTGTCTTATATTCTGAAAAATACAGTAGATGGCCAAAAGTTGGTAGAGATGAAAGAACAATGGTTCTCTGTATTAGTACAAGAAACTAACTAAAATTTAAAATTAAGTTTTAAAATATATTCAAATTTCAGGCCAGGGGTGGGGAACCATGACCCTTTTATGACTTGTGGACTTCAACTCCCAGAATTCCTGAGCCAGGAGGGTCATGGTTCCCCACCCCCTAATCTAGACCATGTGCAACCTTGTAGCTGAACTTCTGACAGGCTATCAAAGCAAAGTTCCTATAATATCCCCCACCCCCCGCGAAAATCTAATTTTATGTTAAGATAATTCTGTTATGTCTGACCCCAAAATAAGAACAAGTATAGTATGTGCATGTGCAGGCCCAAATACAGAAAAAATATATTTTAACCATAACTAAGGCAAACCAAATTCTCAGCTAGAAATTTTGTAATGGGGGACTGGCGGTCAATATGAACAGCGAATATGAATAACGACAAAAGCAGTAAACTTCAAGTCAGCTAGCAAAACGGAAGTTATATGATTGAATTATATAATTTAAAATGTAAATGTATGCTTTGTCAATTATCTTGTGCATATTTTTGATTCCACTATCCAGAGTTGTCACTTGAAGACAAGATATAGTTGACTTTTATCAGGCAATTATCACATTTTTCATTGTACCTCTACTTTGGTACTTACATAAATCGATACTGGTTACCCTAGAATTTTTTTCCTGTGTTTTCTGTGTTGTCAGCAGTTCTCCAGACTTCAGAGAAGGATCTGTGTCTCCCAACATAACCTGGAAACCTATATATAGGCAAAGCATGTGCCTAGAGCTGCACTATAGTCCCTCCCCTGAAAAACTATTGTAGAAATTTGTTTTTCTTCTATTTTTAATGAATGTTAAAAATTGGGATCTGCAATAATTCTGAGGTATCCATCGAAGTTGTTGCCTTCTAACATACATAAAATGGGATTAGGGAAGATGTAGCCAACATGTTTGGAAGGTGCCTAAACAAATCTAGGCAGGTTATTTTAAATATTAGTGATTCCCCCCACCTGATTAAACGTTACTCATTCCATTTTTTAAATTTCATAACAAGCGCTCTACATTTTCTCCTCGTTTCCACCTATCAGGGGAAAAAGAGACAAAAACATAGTTCCTAGAAATCTAATACTGAACACAGAATGAATAAATAAATAAATAAAACAATTTTAAAAGTTCAAGGTGCATAATTACACTGTTTGATTCATACTTTTGCCCTATATCCAGATTCTCCTTGGCAAAAAGCTAGAATTGCAGATAAAAGGTGAGCCCAAAATACTAGTGCAATATTGACAAGGATTAACATTTGTTTGGCAGCAGTAAGCAGCTTAGACCTTTGCTCTAAAAATATCCACCCAATATTCTTAGACACTGGTATGCTTTTTTTATAGAGTCCCTTCTCCCACCCTCATGCTAAAGTATTTAATTTGTTTATAGGCTGTAAGTAGATTGGGTATGTAAAACTATCAGTCAACAAGGAATGGGGAAAGCATTATTACTAAACCATCTCTCTCTATATCAATAAGATGTAAATATATGAAAATAGCCCTGGTTATTCAGCAATAAGACAAAAACAATTGCCAATCCAGCTATTAACTTTGCAATGATTAATTATTCAATTACTGTTGTTTAAATTTCTAACCAAGCTAAAGGCTGGCTAAATATATTCTGTGTTTCCATGATTGAATTGCAAGTTGGTTCCAGAATAGCAATTTAAAACTTGAGTGTCTTTCAGAAACAGGCCTAAAAGCCTTAGAATTAGAATATTTTTTCATTTTATTTTAAAATAAGTTCCCCCCCCCCACTATGGCTGAAGAAAAAAGACCATGTCCAGTGAAAGTTCCAAAATCAGAAGAGAGTAGAATGATACTAGTGTTTTGGCAACAAGGAATGTGTGAATGTGTGCACATGTGTGCATGACTCCTGAGGGTTTTTTTTTTCTGTATAGATTCTATAAACATTGCTTCAACTCACCTAATCTCAACCTTCAATCACTTCCCTCTTTCAATACTTGCTGGGAAATGATATGTACTTTGAAATTCTGCCAGAGGATATAGAATGAATTATGGAAATCAAGCTGAAACAGTTATATAACGCAACTACTTATTCCGTCAATGAATTTTAATTTTCTGAGGTCAGTATCTGGATTGTGGAGAGGATCAGCATATACAAAGAATGACAGAAAGATTTAAAGCCTGGAATGTAAGAGCAAACAACTGCTCTTTGCCGAGAATATCAAGAGCAAATATCCAGTTTTCTAAGAACAGGTCTACTGAAATCAGTAGATTTTAGCTTAAGTTAGTGACTAATATTTGTTTATTTAAATAAAGTGGGCTTGAATTCAACTTACTGTATAGGACATAAGTGGTGCAAAGCATGTTTTTTGAAAATAACTAAAAACTCAACCACAAGAAAAAAAAATAGCCCAAAACCTCCACTGCCATTTAAGTGATTATCAGAAAATAAAATTATTTTTACGGCCTTACAAGAAGCCATAAGGGTGGAGGCTATATTTAATCCTAGGGCCACTACTTAGAATGCCAGCCATTTCTTTGGGATGGAACTTTAAGCATCCTTTCCCACTGGTTAAACAGAGTTTAATCGAACGGGATGACCTTGAAGATGAATTGACACCAAGTCATATATAGTTTTAAAGATTGATCTCAGTAATTTTAATTGGACTTAAAAGGCTATCAATCACTAATATCATAAAACAGCACAGGTGCTATGCTGCTATCTCACTCTGGTCATCAGCCAGCATTTTGAATCAAATGCAGATTTGGGGTAGGTTTTTTTAAAGACAACCCCAACATAGAGGACAGACAGTCCATGTTTAACAGTCCTAATTGGGGTTAGGGATTTCCAAGGTCTTGCAAATAACTAGTGGTTACCTCAGTCAGGAATATCTCAGAAGCAGCAGGAAGAAGGCAAAGCTCGGTTAGGGGACAGACAATATATAGAGGCAGTGGAGTGTGTTGGAAGAAAAAGGTTTGGTTCATTCTTTTCCAGCTGGGATGATGAGATTGATGCGACAAACGGAATGAAGAAGAAACAAGAAGAATGAAGAAGAAACAAGAAGAATGAAGAAGAAACAAGAAGCAAGAAACAAGCTGCTGGGAAAGGAACGTCTTTTATTTCAGTCTGTACCTGACCTGGAACCCAACAGAGTGGGGTTCCAGGTCAGATATTGGAATACG
>JAPKID020003095.1:0-12655 GCA_026931265.2 Tropidonophis doriae
ATGTTTTTTTAAAAAGGCCTCATCCTCCCCTATTGTTTTTATTCTAATTCTACCTCCCTCCCAGAATACCAACATTCCTTCAGGCATTAACCATATAAACCAGATTCCGTTTTTATATAATTTTTTAGACAAGAAGGAAAATTTCCTTCTCGGGGGTGCAAGGGTCTTGTAACGTGACAGCTTTAAGACTTGCGTGCTTCAAATGCCAGAGTTTCTGACCCAACATTTTGGTTGCTAAGCAAGAGCGTTGTTATGTGAGTTTCACCACATTTTACAAGTTGGCCATGCCCACCAGGTCACATGGCTGGCAAGCCACTCCCACCTGGTCACATGGCTGGCAAGCCACTCCCACAAAGCAGGCACACCTACAGAAGAGGTTCTAAAAAATTTTGAAACCCACCACTGATATGATGTCAATAAGTATGCATTTATCCACGTGACCCTGTTGGCAAAATTAGAATGGCCAATTAATGTAATTTGCATCATTATGACTCTCAGTCCTTTGTGCTGCACCTATCCACTAGCCTTTTTCCTCAAGGATGGGCAATAGGTGGTAAATAGAAGGCATTTAAAAGTACCTTCTTACAGTACAATTGGAAAGCATGTTTATCCAGAAAATTAAACCCCTTATTCCATAAAAAGCATGCATAGAAGTGTCAACCTATTCTGAAATAATCACCAAATGTATCTGACACAATATGCAGAAGTCTGGCATTGACTGGTTTTGTTTATTTGCTTATTTGTGCTTTCATTTCAGTGCCTCTCCATTGTCCTTGTGCCACTGTTAAATCATCATATGGTTTTAGAATTGGTTTTGGTTTTTTACATTCTTTCTAAATTGCTGTGAGTCTCCCAGAGTCATATATTTGATATGAGTGGCTATATAAATTTAAATAAATGAATAAAATTTCTGGCTATTAATATTTTAACATTGAAGCGTAGAAACAGATCATCAGCATTTCAAGCAGACTTATAGCAAGAGTGGACAAACTAACTCCTCTTTGTCTGCCTTTTTCTTCAAACTACTCCGGCAGGCTGCATATCCCCCTCCCTCCCTCTGTTTGGTGGCCTCCAAGTGTACACCAACCTAGTCCAACATTGACATCCAGGTTGATCCAGTCCTTGGGTCAACCCCATTGCCTATCTGCTTTTCAAGCCAATTGGTTTCTCAGGGACATTTGGCTTTCAGAATCTGAAAACAAAAAAGTTCTACAAAGCTGCACACAAACAGATGTGCTACTTTTGAGAAGAGTTTGAAGTGGATAAACAGGATGCATTCATAAAGCTTTGTCAAGGTAACATACTTTCCATCTGTTGCTTCCTTTCTGTTTTCTCTCCCTTTGTTCCCTGGTGTTTTAAAACATGCCATACAATGACATCTCTGAAATTAATCTTCTTCCATGACATTGCTTCCTTCAGATAGGGAACTGACCCCCATTATTTCAAGAGTTTCAGAAATCTCAGCATCTTTATAATTTGGCCCTTATTAGGTGTATAAGCAATGCTTAAATATTTTAATGCTTTTATTGTGGTTATAAATCTTCTCCTTTTTAATTCTTCTTGAACAGTGGCTTAGAACAGCATATAAATGCCATAAATAAAACAACAGAATAAATTATTCCTAACTTTGTTGAGCTGCCGTGCTTTTCTTCCTGAAATCTATGGGAAGTTTTGAGATTTAGCTTTCTATCAGTGGGATGCTGGAATTGACTTCACGCCATAAATTATGTTACCCGTGAAAAATGAGGTTTCCACTCACTGTAATAGCATCTGCTTCTGTTCCAGGGACACTGCAGGCCAGGAACGGTACCAAACAATCACTAAACAGTACTACAGACGTGCCCAGGTATGATATTTGTGGCTAAAAGTAGAGATGAAATGTTGGTAGTCTGTGGAAAAAACTACAGTATCACATTGAAATCTGTACTGCAGATTGTAATATAATTTCTCTGTTTATTATATTTCCTAACACAAATGCATTTATTCTTTTTTTAAAAAATGTAAATGCATGGAGAATAACCTGATTGGATTGCAATCCCTTATTACAATAATCAGCTTTGCTGAAACTCACCTCTGCCTGCCTTACAGTTCTATGACTATTTCCTTCCCCTCCAGAGTGATGTCGCTGGAGTGCCATAGTAGTCTCACAAGAGGCTCTGGGGATTTCTGCAGCCAGCCTGACTAGTTTATATTTTTCCTCACCCCCAGCTAATATGTATAATGTTAGAATATTAGGAAAAAGGCCGAGAGGCTCTGGGGAAGGTTTGGGAGATGGTCTTGAGAAAATCAGTATGTATCAAGGACCATTTGGCTATCCTGTCGAGGCCCTAGATAAGCATTTTCCTGCAATTTATTCTAATAAATGCATGTGTATCTGAGTGCACACATCTTTGGGTCAGTGTTGACTCCTGACAACTACCTGGGCTAGTCCCTGCAGTTTTCTTGGCAAAATATTCAGAAATGGTTTGCTCTTGCTTTGTTCCTAGGACTAAGTGATTTCTCTAAATCACCCAACTGATTTCGTGCCTAAAACAGGACTAGAACTCACAGTCTCCTGGTTCCTAACTGGCTCCATTACATCTATATTAATGTATCATTCTCCAAATGCTTTCCTGTGCTCCTTTTCTAAGATAAATATTAGGGTGTGACCTAATAGTAAATTTATTTTCCTCTGAGTAAAGACCCTTTTTCCTTTTCAATTTGTATGATGCTCACATTTCTTTTGCTCCCTTATCTGGTTCTCTTTGCAGGGGATATTTTTGGTTTATGACATTAGCAGTGAGCGCTCATATCAGCACATAATGAAATGGGCCAGCGATGTGGACGAAGTAAGCAGAAACATTTTTTTGTTGTTTACTGGGGGAGGTTTGCTGGGGGATGTTGTAGCCAAATGACTGTGCAGGTAATCCTCCAGTTACAACTGCAAGGAACCATGCCACCATGGTTGTAACTCATAGTGATCATAAATCAGATCACCCGGGAACTGATCCGATTTTATGAACATTTCTGCAGCTGTCATCAAGCAAACATTGCGGATATAAAGCAGATGCCACAGTCGTAAAGCAAAAAGTGTGGTCATTTAGCAAACCAGTGGCTCACTATGGGGCCGCTTTGCCAAAAAAACATAAGCTGGGTTTTGGCAAAGCCATTGTAAAATGTGGTCACATGACTGTGAGATGCTGCAAATAGCTGTAAATGCAGCCTGGGTGTTGAGCACCTGAAATGTGGTCACATGACCTTTGGGAAGGAGGCCATCAGAACTTTGAATTCAGGCCATGATGGTGAGCCTATGACACGCCTACCACTGGTGGCACACGGAGCCATATTTTTTGGCATGCCAGCTGTCAGTTCTGGCACACATGCATGCGCCAGCCACCTGATTTGCAGCCTTCTGGAGGGCCAGGGGAGGCCATTTTTGCCTTCCCCAGGCTTCAGGAAAACCTCCAGAGGTGGGGAAGAGCGAAAAATGGCCCCAAATGGCCAACTAGAAGTTCAGAAACAATCCGTTTTCTGCTTCCAGGGGGTCTGGGTGGCCGTTTCCCCCCTTCCCAGGTTTCAGGAAAGCCTCTGGAGGCTGGGGAGGGCAAAAAACAGTCCCAACTAGCCAACTGGATATTTGGGAATGAACTTCTGGTTGGGACTGTTTTTCGCCTTCCCCAGACTACGGAAGCTTTCCTGAAGCCTGGGAAGGGGGAAAACGGTCTTCCTCACCCCCTCCTGGAGGCCCTCCGGAAGCCAGAAATGGATTGTTTCTGAACTTCCGGTTGGCTCGTTGGACTGTTTTTCGCCCTCCCCAGCCTCCAGAGGCTTTTCTGAAGTCCGTTTTCACCCTTCCCAGGCTTCAGGAAAGCCTCTGGAGCCTGGGGAGGGGTTGTGCACACGTGTGTGTGTGTGTGTGTGTGTGTCGCGCACATGCGCAAGTGGGTGAGGAGATTGAATTTGTGTGGGCATGCGTGGACGCGCAATAGCAGGCATATGTACAATTTTGGTACGCCATAAGAAAAAGTTTCGCCATCACTGTCCTAGAGAGATCCATTGTAAGCTCAAATGGTTGCTAGGTGACTGGTCGTAAATCAAGGAATGGCTGACTGTTTTTGCACTGAAGGATGTTCTCTGATGTTTCATTGAAGAAATCTTTCTCAGAGGTGTACAAGCATAGCTGGTAGTATATTTTCCATTTTGCCTCAGGACTGGCTACATAATTCTCACCCTGTGTACCAAATCAGTGTAGCATAGATGATAACTTGGGAGACCTTTTATGTTCTGTTCCTCCTTCATTGAAATAATTTGCTGCCTTCTGAGTAAATTTAAGGGAAAATTTAATCATTTTGGGATGAAGGACATGCTGTGTGACGGGATGCAGGGAATTAAGTGTGAGATCTCATGCATTTGGTTAACTTTCTGGAGGGCTCCGTTATATTCTGGCCCGTTGCTTCCAAGACAAGGAAGGAGCTTATGAGACAAAGAAAGCATCAATGATCAAAGTGATTTTTCTCCTCTGCAAAGCATAAGAATGGCAATAGATAAAAACGAACAATACTTTTCAACTCAGTTCTTACTTAGCTCTGCAGAGATGAAAGGACTAAAGACTCTCATATCCTTTGCAGTATGCTCCAGATGGTGTCCAGAAGATCCTCATTGGGAATAAAGCAGATGAGGAGCAGAAGAGGCAGGTGGGCCGAGAGCAAGGCCTCCAGGTAAAAATCATAGGCGGGTCCAGTTATAGAACCACATATTTATTGGGGTGATGGACTAGTCACTAGCTTGTCAGCTGAGCTGCATCAGTCCAGGCAGCTAATGGCACTAAATGGCATTCTATACAAAAGAACTTCTCCCTCATGGAAAGTTAGCATGTAAGTAATATTTTTCTCACAGTTTCTTGGTGAAGCTGTCATCATTCATACATACATAGGTGGGCATATTTTGTATGGGTGAGAACTATTGAATAAAAGCAATGGAAAGCAATTTAACAACATAATACCCAAGTCTGCAGAAGTGAAACCGGGAACCTGCTCTCTTTTCTATATAGATCTCCTATAGATTTTGTTCTAAATTGGGCCGATCATTGTTTTATTAAAAATGAATTGAGGTCAGTATCTGAGATCTTGGTCAACCAGTGCCCTAACCATACATAACACACAGTACAAACTGTTGGGCAATATTGTTCTTGCCTCCTATAAGTAGCTTTTTTAGATTTGGAGGGGAAATAAGAGGTGGAAAGGTGGATTTGAAGATAATAATAGAAATATACACTAGCCCTCATTGAGTTTATACGTCAATTGTCTTTCAGCTAGCTAAGGAATATGGCATGGATTTCTATGAAACAAGTGCCTGTACCAACTTGAACATCAAAGAGGTAAGAATTTTTGGGATGGAAGAGCTCAGATGAAGGGCTTCCAAGTAGTTGTCATCTTTCTCTCTCCCTCTCCCTCTCTCTCTCTCTCGTTTCTCTTTTCCGTTGAGGAAGAAAAGACAAAATACATGTATAATATTTCAATTTATTTGAATATATTATGGTATATTAGAATTCAGAAGAACATTGTTGGAAGGGACCTAAGAGGTCTTCTAGTCCAACCCCCTGCCTAGGCAGGAAACCCTATACCATTTCAGACAAATGGTTGTCCAATCTCTTCTTAAAAACTTCCAGTGTTGGAGCATCCACAACTTCTGGAGGCAAGTTGCTCCACTGATTAATTGTTCTAACAGTCAGGAAATTTCTCCTTAGCTCTAAGTTACCTCTCCTGGACTAGTTCCCACCCATTGCTTCTTGTCCTTCCCTCAGGTGCTTTGGATAATAGCTTGACTCTCTCTTCTTTGTGGCATCATGTCTCTCCTAGTCCTTCTTTTCATCAATTAATTTCATTAATATATACATTATGAAAAAGGTACTCTTAAGTATGTTTGAATTGTCTAAAATGGGTACTCAATAGGTAATTTAGTACTACCTAGCTTAAGTAGCCCATTCATTTATTTCTAAAAATCCACAGTCACCCAGTTTGCAAGGATCATAATTAAAATTATAATTGGAAGGTTCTCTCAGTGATTACAGATGCTGAGCTTATCAGCTGGAAAACTGACAGCCCATGTTTGAGATCTGTGCGCCGTGTGACAGAATGAGCTCCCGTTACCTGCCCAGCTCCTGCCCACCAGCAGTTTGAAAGCATGAAATGCAAGTAGATATATAGACACTACTTTGGTAGGAAGGTAACAATTTTCTGTGTACCTCGGCATATAGTCATGCCAGCCACATGACCACAGAAATGTCTTCAGACAACGCTGGCTCCCTTGGCCAAGAAACAGAGATGAACACTGCCCCCTAGAGTTGGGCATGACTGGACTTTACTTTTACCTTTAAAACCATAATTATATGAGCCAGTTTGGTCTAGAAACCAGAAGACTGTGACTTCTAGTTCTATCATAGGCATGAAAGTCAACTGGGTGACTTTGGGCCAGTCACTCTCAACCCAACCCAATTCACAGGACTGATGTAGAAAAAAATTGGAGGAGAAAGGAATATTAGTTATGTTCACTGTCTTGAGTTAAAGGCAGGATAAAAATTGAATAATAAATAAACAATTTTTAAAAAAAATAACCTCTTGGTTGCTCCTCTTTTTCAGTCTTTCACCCGTCTGACAGAGCTGGTCCTGCAGGCTCACAAGAAGGAGCTGGATGGGCTCCGCACTTACGCAGCCGATGAACTGAATGTGGTGGAGCTGGAAGAAGAAGCAAGCAAGCCGGAGGGCTTGGAGCACTCTCCCAAAACCTGCTGGTGTTGAAAGCCTCCCAGCGTCCTTTCCCCCCACACCCCCCAGTGCAGGTAGAAAAGTTGCCACTTAGAGAGGGCTGACTCGCTGTACTCTACCCCTCTTGTCTTTGGTTGCCAGTTTGCCCGCCATCTGCCCTGTGGGATCCTCTTTGCATTTCCTGGTGTTTTTCCTTGATTGGTGGTTTCTGTTGCCCTCAAACTCCCTGGATCCTAGTATCTTCAGATGGCTCACAATATGCAGAACAGGATCCTGCTGTCTTCATGGGAGAGCTGTGGTTAACAGACACAGCCAAGGCTTGTCCAATAATTCACCAGACTCCAGATTCTCTGAAGTCTTGCCCATATCTGTGGGCAACCTGCTTGGGGCTAGGCCTGCTCCCTAAGAATGGGAGAAGGAGGAGTCTTTCTGTCCTCCAGCCACATCCTCTATAGCAGGCCTGTAGATGGCTTTTTCTCCTCCACCTGCTTTGCCATCTTCTTTCCAGATTTGTCCAAATGCTTGTGCAGCATTGCCCTCGGGCTTGGGGCTTTCCAGCTCCTTAGGTGCAGCTTTCTTAGTTCTCATACTGGGTCCCCTGAAATTCATCTCAGCACAAAACAAAAGACCTCTTGTTCTGCTAAACTGCAGCTCTGGGAATAAGGAGAATCTGTCCCTAGAGAAAAGGGACCCTATGGGTAAATGTGCACCTTTTTAGCTGTTAATAAGGTTTGCCTCTTCCCAGGCTAGATTTCCATTCTAGACTACATTAGAGCCCCCTGTTAAAGGGCAATCAGGAAGACCCTTTCCTGTGATTAACTCCAAAACTTACAGGAAACTTTCCATTCTGTGTATTTTTGGAGGACCTCAGTCAATCAGGTATTATCGACTTAAATCTTAATATCTCTGGACTAGCGGAAGCAGAAATTCCGCTCTCTGTGGCATGTGTCCAGACGTGGCTTTGATTGCCTCCTTTGAATGATATCCCTGGAGCTCTGATCAAGGAACAGATTCTGTAATCTGTGCATCAGAACTTTATCGTTTCTTGCTTTCAAGGTCTAACTTGTAGGAAGCTTGCTCTAAACCCATTTATGTCCTCTCTTTAGAATTTTCTCTGCAAGCTCTTGAAATCTAGTCTAGTACATTCAGAAGGCAGGGAGATTTTTGCCATGTGCCACTAACATGCTAAGTTACAACAGACTAAAACCAGCCTCTCTGCATGTTGCACCAGCATTGCCCTCTTGTCTTGGCATTTACTTGCTTGGTGGGGGGAAGCCTAACACATTCAGTGGCATGCCTGGTACTCTTATATGCCGCCTGTTCCAGGGTAGCAGTTCCTTGTGTGCCAAAACCATGGAGCTGCTAAGATACCTCTCTTATATATGTACTAGCAATGGACCATAGCTGATATTCCACAAAGAGCAGTTGTTTACTGGAGGTTTTGGGTGATGTGGAATGATAGTTGGGAAGTCCTTCTTTACTTGGCCTTTAGCATATGACTTTAGTCAAAGCCGCTCAGTCCATTCCAAATGGATATTGTGGCATTTGCTGCTAGATAAACTGTCCCTTTCTAACAAAAAGTGGATATTCCTTTGCTCTTTTCCTTCTTCTCTAGATTGGAATTGACTGTTTTGCTCAAGCAAGGAAATGGGGGAAGCAGTATCAAGTAGTGAAAGACAGGAACAGTGAGAATGCCATAGAGTGGAAATAATGTTAGTTGACATGACAAGTCAAGAACAAGGAACCCGAGTTCTTCTAGAGGTTATTTAACAAGAGTTTTACGTATCCCTGTTTATGTCACCTGGGACAGGTTCCCAGAAGGTCATAAATCCCTCTCCCCAATGTCCCCTGAAAGATAGAACGTCTTGAAGCTCTGAAAAGCTCTCACAAGTGTTATTTTGAAATAGCTCGTTTGACCTTTTTCCTTGGGTTGGATGGATTTGAACTGGTATCAAGCCATTACAATAAGTGGAAACTCTGATATTCTACCCAACAGTGCCTGTTACTGGCAGAAGGACTCTTGCGCTACAGATTGCTGAGGCAGACTACAAGTTTTATAGTTGCTGGTTTCACAGGGGAGCTACTTCTTGCCAGAACTAGTTTGATACTTGAGAAATTGTAGTCACAGACATACACATAGCTATTAATTTATTGTAGCTTTAATTGGGACCCAAAGTATGTGGTAAAGGTTGGGTTGTAGGGAATAGGGTCTGAGAACCTTGAAGTCTGTGATGCAGGAGGAAAAAGGAAAAGACCGAAGAAAATGAGACAGACCGAAGAAAAATCATTGGGTTTATTTAATTTTTTTTTCAAAGCCCAAACATAATTGAGCTACTTTTTTGGAGCATTATTTGCCCTTGGTTGCTTTTGTCTGTATAATGAGTTTGAAAAGTTAAATGAAGGCTGCAGGCCAGTTCATATGTGCTCACTGCCCAAGGCCTGATGACTATCTTTCCCCTGCCCAATTCTTTCCTGCCTTGATGGCGAACAGGTTTATCCTTGGTGAGTACAATTGGCAGTTTTTAAAGACTGCTTCTAAATCTCTGCCGTGGAACGGTTATATGGGATGACATGCCCAGTGCAGTTTGAGATAGGAATAAAGCAAAGCAAAAACCAGGTGTCTACCTAGCTGGTTACTAAAATATGTGAAGCAGTTCCTGGTTCTTTAAAACTTGCAATGCATTACTTTCAGGAAGGCCTGGCTAACATTATGAAGGAGAGGTATGTCATTGAAAGGATCAGGCAGCTCTTCAAATGGCCAAAGCTTTGAAGATGACCCAAGTTCTTCAAGCCCATGTGGAAATAAAAGCATTGGTCCTTGGGGAGATCCATGGAATGGCCCCACTAGCCTGTTCTGCCTGTTGCAATTTAGCATCATGTTGATCTGCTTGCTCTATTTAGGAACTGAGAGCATAGCTGCTGATGCTGCTACCAATGCACAAAATTGACCCCACATTAAATTCTACATCAATTCAGAAAATGAAACGAGAAGGAGCACACGAAGCTTTCTGCCCATTGATGGAAGTAGATGAGTTCTTGTTATCTAAATCTACAAGAGCCAGCCGGGTTGCCAATCCTTGGTTTGGAAAACTACAAACTGAATGGTTGACAACTTAATGAAAGCAGCTCCCACTCAATATGAATGTTGGGGGGGGGGGGGGGCGCTAATTAGAATGACGCCCTCTTGGGGGTCACAAAAGTGAATTTCAGGCCAGTACCTTTCTGAAAAAGGTAAATGCTATCCAGTATTCGAGGCTCCTTCTGTCCTGCAAGTCATGGGCCATAGCAATTTCTCTGTCTGTAGCAGAAAGAGTTGCACATAATTTGTTGTGGGATCCAACCAAATGTACAACTTTCTGAATCCTCTGCTGTGTCTGTACTTTGTGAACTTGGCACTCTGACTGGGTTTCCTTGTATAACCTGTCATTGTAATTCATTACTTTAAACAACAAATTAACAAAACATTTACAAATAAAGGTCCTTAAAGTGGTGGGTGACTCTTGCATTTCCTTACCAGCAAATTAATCTAATACATGTTTATGAGAACGTTACTCAAATCAGGGGTCTGTAATACTTTCTAGTTCATCTCTCAGTTGTGTTTCTTAGTGGAGTGGGGAGAGCTGAACAAAGCCTAATTCACTCACAGATATATTTAACTAAAAGTATAGCATGATTACTTTTGTCATCTAGTAATTTCCCATTTTTGTTGCAGTAAAAACAAAACTATCTTCTGGAAGCCAGCAGGAGTGGAATTCACCTCAGGAAGTTCTGTTTTCAAGCACAAGGAGAGCAAACTGCAAACCTTCCTCAGTGTATTTATAATAATGATGCATAGTACCTTTTTAAAAATAATAGTGCATACCACAAATAGGTCCTTTGACATACAAAACTGCAAATGAAGTGAGGAAGCCAGGTTTAAGCATTAGTACAAACAACAATACAACGATCCTTGTTCAGGAGCCCACAAGAATTAGGCTAATGCTCAAATATGTGAGTACCAATCATTGAAACTGTTTTGGATTAAGACAGCTGTTTCCAGCACCACTGTTTAAAAATAATACATTGTAAAAAGAAATATATTTTCCCCATTTAAACTAAGTCTACCAGAAATTTGAATTACTAAAATCAGTGACATCCCTTGAATCATGTTTGTACTTTTGTAAATATACAGTAATTGTCACTTATTGTCTTGGATGATTTATCCTTCTCTTAGTTAAAATATGATCCAGATAGATTCACAAAAGTTAGGTATATACAGGAAAAGGGGGAGCCTTAGCAGGAGGGACGTTGTGGGTCAGTAGCTAAGATGCTGAGCTTGTCAATTGAAAGGTTGGCAGTTCAGTGGTTTGAATCCCTAGTGCCGCATAATGGGGTGAACTCCCATTACTTGTCCCAGCTTCTGCCAACCTAGCAGTTTGAAAGCACGTAACAAATGCAAGTAGAAATATAGGGACCACTTTGGTGAGAAGGTAACAATGTTCCGTGCACCTTCGGCATTTAATCATGCTGGCCACATGACCATGGAGACGTCTTTGGACAGGGCTGGCTCTTCGGCTTTGAAAGGGAGATGAACACTGCCCCCTGGAGTCAGGAACAACTAGCACATATGTGTGAGGGGAACCTTTACCTTTAACTTTAGGAGAAGGGAAGACTGCTGTGAATTGTTATAATATTTATTTCATATATTTAAAAATTTTTAAATCTAGTTTATGACTTACACCTTAGTTTGGCAACAAGCAGGCCATTATGGTTGGTCAAATGAACTATTACTGAAGCAAACACTTAGCACAATATGTGAACTCAACAACTATTGTGGACATAACTACTTGATGTTTGAACAAAATGGTCCTTTGTCCTCATGTTCTGAGAATGCTTTTCCTTGGCACTGGTGGAACGTGCATTAATAAGAGTTTGCTTCCCTCCCTCTTTAGAAAATCATATCTGATTACTGGGCTCTGGTTACATGTCTTCCCTCTCCCTCCTTAGCTCTCCGGGAATCTGATCCAATAGTTAATAATTCAGTGCGTGTTCTTGTGCCAGGAGAAGCAGAAAGGCTCTCATTATCTGGCTAGAAAAGAGGATGTGTCATTTTTCTTTTCAGATGTGTTGCAGTTCTCAGAACAGGGCAAGTCTATTAAGGAAGCTCACCATCCATTTTCAGTGGATTTAAAATATATAAATAAGACCTCTACATGCAATATATGTAGAGATTTTTTTTTTTCATAAGAAGGTAAACAAATATTTTAATCTTTTTCACTAAAACACTTTTGTTACAGAGTACAAGATAAACAGATACCTGTCATAAATGTATAGCTATATCTACTGTATAGGGCTAGTAATTGTTGACACCTATCAAAATAAACTATCCGTCAAGTGGCTGGATGGCCCTGCAGGAGATTGATTGGTTGTCCATATCAAGGGCGTATTTTGTCATAGAGAAGCTGTTTCATTTTTCCTCTTAAATAATTTCAGTCATATGGGACGTGCAAGTGCTTTATTCCTACTTGTTCTGGAAGGCCAAGAAAAATGTGACTATTATGAAACACTTCATATTTTTCAGAAGTTTCCAATGGGGTGATTGCCCAGAACAACCTCCAGAATGGCTCCCATATACTTTCATAAAAAGATATGTTTTCAGCAGGAAATAGCCTTGCTCCAGAATCTGCTTTCTTTGGTTACCCCCAAATATCCAGTATTCTGGACTTCTATCAACCAAAGTCTAATCAGTGCCCTCAGAAGCAATGCCTCTCACACAACAAGGTATTAAGCAGGTTCTGGAGATCAGTAGCGGAAATTTTGAGTAGTTCAGAGAACTGGTAAACACCACCTCTGACTGGCCCTACCCCTATCTATTCCCTGCCTCCCGAGTCCCAGCTGATTGAGAGGAAATGGGGATTTTGCAGTAACCTTCC
>JAPKID020003096.1:0-12653 GCA_026931265.2 Tropidonophis doriae
TTCCAAGCAGCCTCCATGTCTCCAGTGTCCTTTTCCCCACTTGGAGCTGAACCCAGAAGGACATTTCTTCCAACACCTTCTCTTTAATTGAACACCTGAGCTATCTGTAAAGGATATGTGCATATTATTTATAAATAAATAAATAAATAAATAAATAAATAAATAAATAAATGTAAAATATATTGTAAAATGTGAACACTAAAAGCATAGATTCTTGAAATAGCAGAACAAACTAATGATTACGAACAAAAGTGAACCTACCCATATGTTTTAGGCATTTAAAATTTAGAGGTGGTTCCAATGTACAGATTTAGGATGACAAATTTGGGATCCATTGTGCCATCAGTTTTTTGGTTTGCCTGTTATCCTTTTTAAAAAAAGAAAGGCGTTTATTATTAATATTTGTTTGGAACTGGCAGCTCTTCAATTTTGTATTATCTCCCGATTTTTTATATTTTTTTACAACTTTCTTTCTCATGATTCTATACTTTTCTTTTAAAATGGTTAAATAGTTTTCTTTTTTGAGAATATCAATTGAAAAGTTGGTAATAAGGTGCCTTTACATGAAGTAATATACTCGTGCATCAGGAATGGTGTTTATTTTGTTCATCTGGAATTTCCAGTTTTACAGGAACAGGTGAACTTTTCATAACTTTTGTTTCAGACAACATTGTTTAAACTGACAACATTTTCTTTAACAAACTGTCAAACACCATATGTCTGACTTCCTGGAGCGCTTAGGAGTGCTTTTGCAGAATCCTCCAAACATCTTTCCAGCATATTAAATTTAGGATTAGTCACTATTTGTAATACATACACCATAAATACAGTTTTCATTAAAATACCCTGGAAAAACCTTATACCTAGGATTTTCTGCCAAATCCTTATATAACATATGTAATAAACATTTTAAAGAGTTTTAAAATTCTTTGGATTCTTTTGAGAACTCTCTCTTATGTGGATAATATCTGAAAAATATTCCAGACTTTGGACTACAGCCTCCTGGCTGTATGATTTCTTATGTGTTGATTAGATATGTCACCTATTTAGTCTTTTAGGTAAAATTGTCCTAAATTGAATAAACAAATAAACAACTTATAAATACTGTTTATTTATTCAATAATAAACAATTATATTTGATTATACCTCAATTATAATTCTTCAATTATAAATAACCATAATAGACAGACTAAGAATTCATATGAAAATAAGTAAGAAATAGAAAGAGAACACCTATCCATGCTAGATGAACTCAAATCAGATGGATCAGATGGATTACATCCTAAAGTTCTGAAGGTTCTGGCAGACTTGATCTTAGAACCCTTGAACTATATTTTTCAATGATCCTGAGCACTAGGAACTATCAGAGGATTGGAAATAGCTGGTATGGTTCCCTTCAAAAAAAAAAAGGTAACTATAGTTCCAGGTAACTACAGACCAATCAGCCTGACATCAAGCCCTGGGAAGATCTTGGAAAAGATATTCAAGCAATAGATCTGTGAACACCTAGAAGTCAGCAAGATTATAACCAGGAGCCAACATGGCTTTGGAAAAAACAGATCATGCCAAATAAGTTTTACTTTATTCTTTGACAAAGTAACTAAATTAGCAGACCAATGAAAAGCTGTGGATAAAATATACTTGGATTTCAGTAAGACATTTAACAAAGCAGATCACAGATCACTTCTTAATAAGCCAAGAAATGTGGATAGACAGTATCGTCACCAGATGGTTTTGTAACTGGTTGACAAACCACACTCAACAAATAGTCCTTAGTGGAACTACATCTATATCAGTGGTGGTATTCAGCCAGTTAGGACTGGTTCGGGAGAACCGGTGGTGGCAACCTGCGGGTAGTCGCCCACACTCCCTGGTGCTGTGGTATCCTTTATAGCAGTGGTGGGTTTCAAAATTTTTACTACCAGTTCTGTGGGAATAGCTTATTTTGTGAGCATGGCTTGGCAGTCATGTGACCAGGTGAGAGTGGCCTGCTGGTCATGTGTGGGCATGGTCAATTTAACCATCCATTTTGCTAATTTAGCAGTCCATTAAACAATACACAGCAGCCCCTTTTCTATTCTTTTTAATACTGCATGAAGCTTTTGCTCTAGGTTATTTTTCTACTGGGGGGAGAGGTTGGCAATGCCCCAGGATTTCTCGGAATTTCACCTCTATGTTAGAGGCACCAAAATAACCAAGATGATATAAGGTCTGCTGGAGCAGGGGGTTGGACTAGATGACCTCTGAGGTCCCTTCCAGCCCTGGATTGCTGTGCTGTTTCAAAGCTGAAGCTGCATCTAGTGCTAGGTTTGTGGTCCTTCTTTCTTCTTTTTCTCTCTCCCTTCCTCCCTCTATCCATCCATTCCCTTCCCTTTTTCTCCCTTCCCTCCCTCCCTTTCTTTCTCTCTCTCCTTCTTTCTTTCCTTCCTTCCTGGAAGAACCCCAGGTGGCCTTTGGTAGGAGGAAGAAAAGCCAGACGTTTTGAAACTGAGAACATGCCCATTGATCATCTGGCATTCTTAGAGCTCTACTATTGATTAGCTTAAACAGAGCCTAAGGATAGTAGCTAGCAGAGGTCTTCAAACTTGGCAACTTGAAGACTTGTGGACCAACTCCCAGAATTCTCCAGCCAGCAGAGCTGAATTCTGGGAGTTGAAGTCCACAAATCTTAAAGTTCCCAAGTTTAAAGACCTCTGCTCCATGCACTTGGAGTTCCTCAAACGGTGAGGATTTCTTTCTTTCTCACTTGAAGCCCCCCCTGCTTTTGCTCCCATGGGGCTGTTGAGAGGCTTGCTAGGCCTTCCTCCCTGCTCTATTTTGGGCCTAGCAGCTCTGTCTGAAACTTGCTGGGAGCCAACATGGGCACAAGGGCCTCCCCGTCTCCCCCTGCTCTATTTTGAGCCTAGCAGACCTATCTGAAGCCTGCTGGGAGCCAAAATGAGGCTGGAGGGGATCCTGGAAGGGGCGAGGGAAGGGAAGGTTGCGGGCCTGGTAGGGACGATGAGTGGCTACATGGTAGGTCTGGGGGGGCTAGCAAGACTTACTTGTGTTGTGGGTCCTCGACTTACGACCAGTCTAAAAGTCCTCAACTTACGACCAGCCGTAAGTCCTCAACTTATGACTGACAGCCGATAGCAACACAGCCGTGCGCTGATTGGATAAGATGTGCCTGGCTCAGCGCGGGCTGTCAGTGGAGTTTTATTGGTTGCCCTGCTTGACAGCTATTGTATAAATAGCTGTCAAGAAGGGAAAGCTTTCATCTGCCTGCCTAGCTTTGTTACTTGCTGTTTACTGTTGAATAAAGAGTTAGCTTACCTCAGCTTTGCCTCACGCCTCATTCCTGCTCAGTTTACAACAACTTGTAGGCAGGAGGAGGAGGCACCTCAGTTGGGGCGCAGGGTAGGTGCTCCTGGGTCTGGTTACTCTGCAAGCTGAAACCGGGTGGTGGGGGACGGCGGGGAGGAAGAAAGAGGTGGTCATCAGGGAAGAAGCAGGGAGGGTTAGTTAGGGGCCTCTGAAGGAGAAAAAATGGGGCAGAAGTAAGTGAGCCAACCTGGTGAAGGGTGAGACCATAATGAAAACATGTAGGAGCAAGCAGGGCAGTGGGGGAGGGATGTATCCTTTAGAAAGGCAGGAAGTGAGTTGCACAGACTGAACACTGTGGCTTGTTTTGTAGGATCTGGAGCTTAGCAGAATCTTCTGTTTTAGAAAGTGCGCCTCTTGCGCCCCTTGCCCTGAGTAAACTTTTCTTTGAAGCCTAGATGGCTGAATGCTGCTCCATCTCTTCGTCCTGTGTATTCCCTGCCATTGCCCACTGCTTTTTTTCTGGTCCAAGCTAAGAAACTTGAGTTTACTTTATGAATCTCGCTCTGCTGCCTTTCCGTCTAGACCCAATTTAGCAAGTTGAAGCAGATGCACCAGGTAGGGAGAGGAAAGCTGGTTTTTTGACTCGGGATTGGATCTTGGCTGCCACATTGGAGGTTTCATTAAAAGTCCTTTTTAAAAAGTGCAGCCATCCCCTTCTTCACACGGGATCGCCTGGCAGCAAGGAGGGAAAGGGAGAAGGGGGCGGCTGCTAGCCGAGAGAGGAGTGCTTCTGGGATGAGGGGAGCTGGGAAGCATCTGGGTCCAGCTCACCCAGCCTCTCTTCCTCTGAAAGCCACGTGTGTAGCTGCTGGGTGATCCCATGTTCCCTTCACCTGTTTGCAGAGACGAGTGCAACAGAAGGCGTTGGTGCTGGGCCCACAGAGGCTGAAAGAGGGAGTCAGGGAGGGAGTCAGAGACCTATCAGGAGTGTGAGCCCTGCCCAAACTTCCTGGGGTGGCTCCAGTACAGCTGCTGGTGGCCCATGGCGGTAGTCACGTGGCCCAGACTCCAAAAAAGAAAATGAAAGGCTGAATGGCATAGAGAAAGGGAGCAAGTGAGCCTCCCTGCTCCTGCTGTTCTCCTTTCAGGTGATATCACAGCACAAAGTGGCTCTAGTAAGCTCAGTAGAGTGGCCAGGTGGCAAGACGATCCTCCCAATGAAGAAAGACTAGAAGGAAGGGTTGATATTTCAGCTGGTTTGCCGAAATCAGCAAACAGTTAACAACTGGTTCTACTTAACTGGTGCAAACTGGCTGAATTACACCATTGGGTCTCCTGCTTTAGCAGGATGTTGGATTAGAAGACTTCCAAGGTCCCTTCCAACTTTGTTATTCCGTTCTGTTATTCTGTCAAATACTACATTTATACATATATATGTTGAAAATTCTTTAATGGTCATCACAGGAGGTAGAACCTTACACAAAATGAAAAAAAAAGTATTTATGTATCTAATTGGCATGATGAGTTGTAATATTTATTAAGGGCAATGGTAAATTTATTCTCTGACATTTCTTTAACTTTCCCTTTCAATCTGTATTGCTTTATTTGGTTTTCTTTTTAGTATGCAGACACATTTTAAACAAAATGTTTAAATTTTGTTGGCTGGGGAATTATTAAGTTGAAGTCTGGACATCTTCAAGTTGCCAAGGTTGAGAAACACTGTCCTAGAGTGACTATTGCATAGGGCCGAAGTTCCTAATACCCAGGTCACAGATCGGTACCAGTCCATGGCCTATTATCAACTGGGCCTCGCAGCTGGAGATGAGTGGCACCAAATGAAACCAAAACCATTCTCCCTATGTGGAAAAATTGTCTTCCACAAAACCAGTTCCTCCTGCTAAAAAGGTTGGGGATCTCTCGTATAGGGTAAGGCTAACAAGAAGCAGGCTCTAAATGTTGAAATGACCACCAGGTGGAGCAAAGAATGACAAGAAGTGTTTTCTGTGTATTTAAGGAACATCCAGATTTTTGCTGATCAGACCTGAAAGTCCTACGGTAGGGCTTATATTTTGAAAGTAAAAATAATATTATTGCT
Source organism: Tropidonophis doriae (assembly GCA_026931265.2). Lineage (NCBI taxonomy): Eukaryota > Metazoa > Chordata > Lepidosauria > Squamata > Natricidae > Tropidonophis > Tropidonophis doriae. Next base: position 5,402 of record JAPKID020003096.1, read on the forward strand.
TTGCAATACTCTAATTTCCCATGCATGTAATTATATTACTGTATTTAATTTTTAAAAGCATAGTGGGACTGGAAGCCAGGTAAGCCTCCAAAGATATGTCAATGGAGTAAAGCACCATCTTAAATTGATCACAGAGTGGTTGGTACAGAGGTGGTACATAGTGTAACAACTTGTTTGTCCAACACTGAAAATGTGAGCATGATTTATCACACCAAGTGGATAAAAAAGCAAAAGAGGGATAGGTTACAAAGTATATAGCTATAATACAAATCCAACACAAAGCAGTCCTTTAACACAAATCCAAAAGGACATGAAATCTAAAACATGTTACATTAATTTATGGCCATCCAACATCTGCGATTCAACCATGTAGCACATAAGTCTTCATATGGAGGACTCTGTTAGACTTTATTGGCTTATGTCAATTCATTTGGGAAAAAATGGGATGAGTTGATTAGCTTGCAAACACCACCTTGTAATATCAGCAAATAATTCAGGGCCATTGTGCTGTCGATGCCGATATGCCCAATATTTTCTAACGGGTACTAAAAGATATGGATAAAATCAGCTGCGGCGTAAAAACTTACCTCCTGCTTGGCAGACACATTAATAATTGACTTCTGGAGTTAAAACACCCCAAGCATGGACCTGCAAGATAATATACCAACAGTCAGTGTTCCAAGTAATAGATCCTCCTCTTAGGCATTCTCATCTTCACTGAGATCATAAATGCTTTCTTTCTTTGAAATGATTTTTCTAAATGTCTAGGAAACCACAAATGCTGAGGAATACCGTTCTCATCATAGAAAAGAGTTCACTCACACCCCAAAATGCAACCTGCTTCCAGATTACCTGGTGATATTTTGTGAGCCCATAGTCTTGGAGGTCACCAAGAAGCCTGTTTGAAGCTTCTGGTTTAAATAGTGCAATTATCATTTATTATCGTTTATTCTTGTCTGTAACCATCTTTCTTAATCATACTTTCAAAGGTGCTGTCCATAATATCTGCCATGCCATATCTCAATGAATGATTCTAATGTGATCAGCATAGGAACAGGCTCTGTACAATTTATGAAGAAACTCAAATCCAGCAGTAATCATGAACTAAAGAAATGATATCTAAGGCAGTTAGAGGAATACAGATATTTTTGGATCAATACATCTGGCTTTTTTTGCATTCTCCATTCCATTAGGAAGGATGTCGAAATTACAGTAATGCATCCTATAGTTTGTCCTAGTAGGTACTTAGAAAGCTCTTCTGTTCTCTTAAGAAGGTTCTGTCACGTGCACAAATAGAGTACCTGCACCTGTCTAAGTGTTATAAACTGCAAGTGTAATGAAGGGTTCTCATGATTCCCAGAGACTGGTGAATCTATTCTATCTCAAAAGTCCTTAGCATTTAATTATTGCAGGATGGTCAACAATATGTGATAAGAACTGTTCCATTTTGTTTAAAATTAGTCTTCTGATGGTACATCTCCAACCACAATTTCAGATTCTTTGTCCCCCTTTTCCTTTCTGTCCATCTCTGAATGTACGTCATATGTAGTGGTGGGATTCAAAAACTTTTACTACTGGTTCTGTGGGCGTGGCTTGGTGGGCATGGCATGGCTTGGTGGGCAAGGCAGGGAAAGGATATTGTAAAATCTCCATTCCCTCCCCACTCCAGGGAAGGTTACTGCAAAATCCCCATTCCCTTCTGATCAGCTGGGACTCGAGAGGCAGAGAATAGATGGGGGTGGGGCCAGTCTGAGGTGGTATTTACCGGTTCTCTGAACTACTCAAAATTTCTGCTACCAGTTCTTCAGAACTAGTCAGAATCTGCTGAATACCACCTCTGGTCACATGGCGGTTTGTGGTGTGTTAAATGGAAATCAAAGGCCACAAGAAGACAAAAGCAGCTTCAAATTCTAAAATGGGATTCTGGACTATGACCTATGCTCCTAAGAGAGTATATATTGGATCCCCCATGAGGATTTCATGAGGTGTAAGGCCCAGAATACACATACGCATCAGTTGGAGAAGAGTTTGAGAGACACTTTGTGTATCTCTAGAACAGAATAGATGGACAAGACATCAGATGCCATCAATATAATTACACTAGTGGGTTTTTTTTTTGAAAAAGGTTTTAGTGGTTTTTATCAAGTTTTATATGGGAAAAAGGTACATAGGTTGTCAGGTGAAATATTTTGAGGGCATCCAGATCGGAGGTGTAGGCCACCTCCGAGGCTCCACACAAAAAACAATGGTAACATAATAGTAATATCAAAATACAGTGATAAGTTCCACGTATACTTAATTATACATATAATGCAATCAATCATTTGTTTCTTTAGACATCCATCAGAAAAATATACACAAAAAAACCCCAGTTATTTTTGTGATCTGTCTTTTAGCTGTTGTATCCTCAGCTTCCCTCCCTCCAGTGGGCGGTGTCATGGCCCCTCCCATCTCCTCATCTTTATCTTCCAGGATTGAGGAGTGTTTTTTAAGAAAGGTTTGAAGATTTTTAAGGCAAGGTGGGATATAATTAACAAGAAACCTGCGCCTCTTCCGCCGGGCCCTTAAAACTCATCTATTTCGTGCGGCCGGCCTGGCGTAGCTTTTAAATTCATTTTATCAATTGGGTTTTATTAGGGACTTTTTAGAGCAGGTTTTTGTTTAATCTGTTTTTATTATATTTATTGTACCCAATGTTTTATGTTTTATAATTGCCTGTTCACCACCCTGAGTCCCGCAAGGGAGATAGGGCAGTATATAAATTTAAATAAACTTAAACGTAAACCGATTTGGATATAGTCAGTCTCTAAATAAATAAACCACCATCCTCCTCATCTGTGCAGGTAATTCTCAACTTATGCCCATAATTGAGCCCCACATTTCTGTTGCTAAGCAAGACAGTTGTTAGTAAGTTTTGCCCCCTGTTTACGATCGCTCTTGCCACATTTGTTAAGCGAATCACTGCAGCTATTAAATTAGCTGTTAAACGGTTGTTAAATGAATCTGGCTTCCCCCCTGGACACAAACGGTGATCAGATGACCCCAGGGCACGGCAACGGTCATAAACCCACTTTTTTCAGTGCTGTTATAACTTGGAACCATCACTAAGTGGACTGTGGTAAGTCAAGGACTACCTCTAGTATAATTTTACACTTGGAAAGAGTGCGTTAGAATTTATTGCACGGAGCAGTTCTTGGCAGTGTTTTTCGCTTGGTAGTTTGCATTGCTTCATTTAAATCACCCTTATGCTTAACAGGAAAACGTCCCTTTGGTGTTTCGCTGCTATACATTGGCTGGGATAAACATTATGGCTTCCAGTTGTATCAGAGCGATCCAAGTGGGAACTACGGCGGCTGGAAAGCCACCTGCATTGGAAACAACAGTGCCGTAAGTGTGTTTATTTAACCTGGGTATCTACCTAGCAAATTTTGAAACCGCCCATCTCCCACAAACGGATGTTACCGCCTTGAGGTTCCCATGTTTTCTCCTGCCTGTTTGAAAGCTTGGAGAATTCTTGAAAAAGGCATTCTGCAGGAAAAAACTCTGATCTTAGCAGGTAGAAAAATATTCCTGTGGAAGGCAATATTATGTCCCTTATGTCTGCAAAGGAGCCTTGGAAAGTATTCAGAAACACAGCAGCCAAGACTATTAAGGGCAGGGATTAGGGGACCTGTAGATCCAGAATGTTTAAAAGGGTGGATTTAGGCAGGATTCAGGCATTTTTCAACTAGGAATGTCTTCCAGTGAAGTCCACTACCTATGGATATGAAGTAAAGCCACTATTCTTTCACTGAACCCTCGGTAATTTCTAATGGAATTTAATATTGGTGTGGCTTGCTCTATGGGACTCTTTGTTCTTTCTATATTCTTGTGTTAGTTTTATTTTTAACTGATCCTTTATGAAATCCTGGTGGATAATTAGGAGATATATGGTCATTCTGATGAATGGAAGTATTGTACATGTAGTTTGGGTGTAGCAGACTATTTTAATGTAATTTTAGGATTATAAATTGCTCAGAGTCAATTGGCTGAAACAGGCAGTTTTAAAAATTGAATGAATGAATGAATGAATCAGCAAGAATCAACTGCAGTGCTTTTCTGTTCTTTAACAGGCAGCTGTGTCAATGCTCAAACAAGATTACAAAGAGGGAGAGATGACTTTGCAATCCGCACTTGCTTTAGCTGTCAAAGTCCTGAACAAAACTATGGACGTTAGTAAACTGTCAGCAGAGAAAGGTAAGCCCTGGCTATGATGTGAGATCTTGGATATGGGTTTTGATTTCCTTAGAAAAATGCTGTTCCAGTTGTCAAGAGTGTTGCTAGCTCCTGGTGTATTGCACTTATTTAAAAGCCTGTTGAATTTTAGGATGGTGTAGTTAAAACAGTTCTATCACCTCAGTCTTTGGTAATTAGGAGTTTTGGATTGTCTTGAGTTAGATTTTCAGGTGTTGATTGTGTATTTCTATCTTCTTTTAATCAGCCCTGTTGACTTGAGTAGGCAATTGAATTGTTCTATAATAATAATAATAATAATAATAATAATAATAATAATAATAATAATAATAATAATAATAATAATAGTTTTAAGTGATATATTGCCCTATAAAGCGCTTGAAATCTTCAAATGGGACATGGTAGAAAAGTTTGCAATAAATCTTTTGAGCTATATCACCTCTTATAATGCCAAAAACAGTTTCCTGTAATATTCTGGGTGCTGTGAAAAATTGCTTTAAATTGTCAGTTAGAAAACAAGAACAAAAAATAAGTTTAATAAGTTCTCTGAGGCCCACTTGGTTGTTATATTTCTGATTCAGTCAGACTTAAGTCAGACATTAAAAGTTCCTTCCTTCCTCTCTTCCTTCCTACCTTCTGTCTATCTCCTTCCTTCCCTCCCTCCCTCCTTCCTTTCCATTTTCTTTTTCATGTCTTACGTTTCAGTTGAAATTGCAACCCTGACGCGAGAGAATGGAAAGACGATAATAAGAGTTTTGAAGCAAAAAGAAGTGGAAGTATTGATAAAGAAACACGAAGAAGAAGAAGCCAAAGCAGAGCGTGAAAAGAAAGAAAAAGAGCAGAAAGAAAAAGATAAATAGATCAAGTACCTTGAAGAAGGGGCTGTTTCCATAAACTGGCCCAATTTTTGAAGGGCTGTTTATTGAACCCGTTCCTTTATATCACTGAAAGACATCACCTCTTCCGTCAGTGAACAGAAATCTCTTTGTCATTGTATCTTTCTTTTATATTACACAATAAAGGGCACAGCATTGTCTCAGTACTAAGTATGTCCAAGTATAATTACTTCTTCCTCGCTCTTCCTCTGCATTTCCTTTGGAACTGTCTTGCTGAAACCATAGGGTCAGAAATGTTTCTATCAGATCTTGCTGATAGAAACATTTTCACGTTTTCTTTTATCGGGTTATTGTACTAAACTTTTTTCAATCGTTGCTGGAATATTTTTAATTGCAGGGTTCAGAAAAGCTTACTTACATGCAAAAAAAACAAACAAACCACCTTTGTAAAATAATACAATTTAGCATTTTGCCAACAGTTTTTGGAGGCAGCTGCTGCACAATTACAGCCCGTGTCTGGATTGATAACAAGACGGGTGTCCTGGGAAATCAGTGCTTAACTGTTTATCAATTTTTAAATGCTTTTGGCAGCGCATAGCTCAACATTGTTGGTTAAAATGTTGGATTTTACCAGGCTGAAAAGTGGGGGGAAACGGCAAGGTACAGGGAGCCCTGGACTTATGGTCTTAATTGGAACCATAACTTCGTTGCTAAGCAAAGTGGCTGTTAAACTGAGTCGTGTCCAGTTTGACAACTTTTTTTTTGCCATGGTCACTAAGTACAAGTTGTTCAGCACCTGGTCATTAGGTGAGTCTACCTTTCTCCATTGACTCTGCTTATCCATAGTTAACTAGGAAGATTGCAAATGGCAATCACACCACTCTGGGATGTTACAAGCATGATGCGATCTTAGGGATGCTGTAATGGTCGTAAGTCCAAAGACCGGCCAGGCGTAAATCCCTTTTTTCCCCTGTCATCGGTTACTAAATGAGAAATACTTCTTGCCTTCTGCAAAATGCATTGCACTGTGTCTGGCCCATCCAAATGAATACAAAAACTGAACTGTCAACCCCCTTAAAAACAACCTTCAGAGTAATCCAGGAGATGGTTTGGTTTATTTAAGATATAATTTTATTTATTTCATAGGTAACCGAGCTCCAACTGCATGGGTGTCCCAGCTGTTTTTGATGCTCCCCACAAGAGCCCTGTGAGGTGCATCGATGCAGCCTGGAGCAAAGTTAAGGCAAAAAAAACAAACTTCAGAGTAATCCGGGTGACGATTCGAGACATAGTTTTATTTCTTTCATTTGTTTTTAGGGACACAGCGGCTAAGACGCTGAGCTTGTCGATCAGAAAGGTCAGCCGGTTTGCCGGTTCGAATCCCGTTGTCCCAGCTTCCGCCAACCTAGCAGTTCGAAAGCATGTAAAAATGCAAGTAGAAAAATGCGGGAGACGGTTTTATTTATTTAAGATATAGTTTTATTTATTTCATTTGTTCTTATCCGGCCCTTTATTGTTTTTGTGCATATAACTGAGCTCCTACTGGTCCTTCCGTGCTCCTCACAACAGCCCTGTGAGGTGGGCCAACGCGTTCGACAGCGCGAAGTTTCGAGTGGGCTGAAACTCGGCCCTCACGGAGGGGAGCCTACAACTCCCATCAGCCCCTCAGCTGAGGACGGAGCTGCGAGGCTGCCGGGAGTCGTAGGCCAATCCCAGCTGGGGGGGGAGGGGAGGGGAGCGGCCTCTCGGCTTTCCCGCCCTTTTCTCAGCCACGCCCCCCCGGGGAGGCGGGGCTTCGGCGGCGAAGCGGCAGCCGGCGGGCTTTCCCCTGTCGAGGCGCGTCTGAGGAGAAGCGGCTCCGCTCCTTCGTCCGCGTCCCGGCGGCCGCTTTCGCCGCGCGGGGCCATGGCCGAGGCTCCCCTGCTGCTGCTGCTGCTGCTCCGCTCCGCCGGCCTCGGAACCTCCGGCGCCCGTTTTCTGGGTAACGCGGAGACACGCGTCAAGCCCGCGCTCGTGTGAATGCTCCGGGAGCCGAGACGCGCGTCACAAGCCTGCCCAAAGAAGAGGGCGCGAGGAAGGCAGTTATGGGAGGGGGGCGTTTCCAGTCAACCAACTTGCCCCCCTCCTAATAAATAGGAATTAACTGTCACAGAGGCTGGAGTGGTGGTGGGGGGGGGTCGAAT
>JAPKID020003097.1:0-12652 GCA_026931265.2 Tropidonophis doriae
TCTCTGTTCGCCGCCCCGAGTCCCTTTATGGTGACATGGGTGCGGGTTACAAATAGGAATAATAAATAAATAAATTAATTAATTAATCCATTCTGCACTGAATTAAAATACCTAATTTGCTATGTTGGTTAAAAACACCATACTACAATCTGAAGATCTTGATTTTTTGTCCTGCTTTAGGAATAAAAGCAGCTGGGTCATTTGGAGCCAGTCGTGTTCTCATACCAAGAAAGAAAAAAAACTTTTTCCTTGATATGAGAGAGAGCAATTATTTCACCAGAAGCAAGAGTACAGATTTCGTAAGCTATTGCCAGAAAGGCAATATGGAACACTTAAATTGAAGGCAGATAGAAATTGCACTGGGAAACTATTAAAGTAGAGATTGTAGTGTTGCCTATTGGCTGTTACAGATAAAAAATATTTACTAAAGTAAATACTAAAGTAAGTTTTAAAATTCTCTAATATAGAAAACTAAATGAAATGCTAAGAAGTTGTTAGAAAGTTAGAAATGACAGAAATGTCATTTCCATAAAATATGTTAATAGGACAATAAATGCTGTTTCTTACTACAAAGAACAAGATATTGGAATAAGTTAAGTCATGAAGTTACACCTTTGTAAATCTGACAACAGTAGTTAAAAGGCTTCTTTTGACATTCTTAGGTCTCAGAACAAGTGATCTGATAAAGCACATGAAAGAGATTTCTAATGCTTTATTGCTTGAATTAATACAAAACCTTCCTTAGAGCAATTATTTTACCAGAAGCAAGATGGACATTCAGCAGATGGGATAAAGTTTAGTGAGATTTTTTGGTTATGTGTTATTTGATTAATAGTTAAAACTGTCCCATCATCCTATTAAAACAAATTCCTTCACCTCTCAGAAATATTTTTTTAAAACCTACATATTTATAAAAATATGCTTATAAGCATTTACATTAGCTGCAGAATTCCAGTGGAGTCTGGGTGACAAGTGTATAGTCTATACTGTGTTTCTCCTTGTTTCTTATTTTCTTTTGACCTCTTTTGTCACCTCAGGGCTGCTGCTGTGTTGCAATATTTTGGGGGAAGGGCTTATTTTAGCGCATGCGCTCAAAAGCCCAGTTGGGCTTATTATCCCGTCTTATTTTCAGAAAATAGGGTAGGATAACATCTAATTTTGTTTTCACTGAGTGTACTATAAGATTCATGAGTTATCCTGGTTTCTCTAAAAATTTGGATAGACCATATTGGACTGCCTTAAAATAAATTGAATGGGTAACAAGATACACTTGCTGATTTAGAAAATAATAACTGCTTGTTTTTATGACTATGTTACTGTTTTATTTTTTACAGTTGCTTCAGTGGTAGTCAATCTGGTCCCAATGCCCACTAGTGGGCGTTCCAGCTTTCATGGTGGGCGGTAGGGGTTTTGTCCGATACTGAAGCATTTTCCTTTTTTTAAATTTAATTGACTTCCCTACTTTATAAATCACTGTTACTGTGGAACTGGTGGGTGGTTAGAAAATTTTACTACTAACAAGAGATACAAAAGTGGGCGGTAGGTATAAAAAGGTTGACTACCCTTGGTTTACTTGGCAGGAAAAAAAATAGGATTATACTGTGGATTTTAAAATATCCTATTAAAGATCTGCAAACAAATAATATCTTTCTTTTATGTTACATCTGAGAGATCACTTTTCTTTGTTACATTTAGAAATTCTAAATTATATTTAAAATGATAATTTAAGTTTTAATCTTTAGACATTCTGGGAAACTTAATTTTGGTACAGGGGAACTTTGCCTTTCCATGTTTCCATTTTCTCTGGTTGATGCTGGGTCAAGATTCAAAACTAAACTGGCAACAATGTAGGAATTGTGAAATAGAATATTTAGTTGTTCAGCATAAAACAGTATGATTCCAACCTAGAAATAGCACAAAGATTAAACAAAGAACATGATTCTATTTTTTACAATTTCTCTTTCCTCAGTATGTTGGCAGATAAATTAAATATGACACCTGAAGAAGCTGAGCGATGGATTGTGAACTTAATCCGAAATGCAAGGCTAGATGCCAAAATAGATTCCAAATTGGTAGGTTCCATGTAACACTGTAATCTGACTTAAAGTGAATTCTTAAAACTCATTAGCTACTAGAGCGAAACTTAAAGAGCTTCTTGTAGTTTCTATTTTCCATGTATATTTGATTCTGGTGATTAGTAGTATATGGTACCAACCTAAGATGAACAAGTAGTGAAGGCTTTAGATGATTTAGACAGTACTATGTACTTTATGTCGTTTTTGTAAAAATACATTAGTCTGCATTAAAGAAATTAGCCATTAACTATGTATCTCAAAGGGGTTGTTACTAAACTTTGGCAACAAAGTGGTCATGCTTGGACTATATAGTTTCATTGGGGGAAGAAGACTAAAATGGAAGATGATTGCCATGTGAAAACTTCCCATTCAATTTCCAGACTTTTTTTTTTAATGAATGTATGGTCTAAGTTCCAAAGGATAAAAGATAAAATAATAAAGTAAGGAATTAATGAATTTAGGAATAAGGAATCAAAGATGTGAGGGTGAATGCTAAAATTTATGGTTCTAGGTTCTGCCACAATGTTTTTTTCCCTCTAAATTGAGGAACGAACTAACATTTGAGAAAAGGTTATTGATAAGTACTGGAAAATTTAAGGTACAATGCACTAATTTATGAATAACAGCTTAGATATTAATGTATATCCATTAAATCTATAAACCCCTCAGTTTTGAATGCGATCTCAGCTAAGTATTCAGCTTGTAATACCTTTGTGAAGTATTGTAATATGTTTATGGGGTTTCTTTAAGGGCCATGTAGTTATGGGGAACAATGCAGTATCTCCTTATCAGCAAGTGATTGAAAAAACCAAAAGCTTGTCTTTCCGGAGTCAGATGCTGGCTATGAATATTGAGAAAAAACTAAACCAAGGCAGCAGGACTGAGGTAAGCAGAAATATAGCGTCTTTTAAAAAAAATATTGAATGCAAAGAAGGAAAACAATCTATCAAGAGAAATTTGGTCCAATTATCATTCTCAGTAATTTAAAGACACATAACTAGATATTTCAGAATATTTTCAGGTGAAGAATTGAACTAAATTAATTGATATAAGCAAAATAAGGAAGATAGGTGAAATTAAGAGTCCTGAGTTTAAAAAACAAAAAACTGTACATGTACAAAGGAATGTTGTCATTCTTTTTTACATCTACTTTTGCTTTTTATGGGATTCATGGTTGCCTTCCTTTTGGAAAAATATGGTATTGTCTGATACACAAAGTCAAAAGGCTCTGTAGCTGTGTTTATACTTGTTTCATTAATTAGGAATGAAAGATACTGTTTTCTAATTTTTATTTATTTATTCTTTTTAAAGGCACCTAACTGGGCTACTCAAGATTCCAGTTTCTACTGAAATGTTTCTAAAAGGAAAAGAAAACACCAACTTTCATTTGATAAAGATTTCAATTATGTGCTGTTTTGAAAAGGTGATAATTATGTGAACTTTGCAGTACATATTAATCAGAATAAAACTGGCTACTTTTAATTTGTTGTCTATCTTTAATTGGATTTGTGAACAGGTTTTATTCAGTTCATCAAAACTAGTGATTTCTTGAAAGTTTAAAAAAAATTTAAATTTAAAAATTGCTTACATTTCAACTCTGAAAAGCTAAAGGTTCTGAATTTATTGGTTCAAATTGACAAGATTTTATCTTCTCGAGAGATAAGTGTATTGTGTTTTCTTGCCCCTAGAAACCAAGTGTACATATCAGATTACTGTAACTATCATTAAACTACTACAAGTAGGAAAAGTCTGTATCCTAAATATTTACAGTATCTGCTTTCAGATGGTTTTGTAGAGTCATTACAACTTTAAAAGATCAACAGTTGTACTACGAAGCATTGCTTTTAATGTAGAAATGATAAAGTCAATGAGTGTGGTTAGTGAGCAATTAAATAGGGAAAAATAAATGGAGAGTACTTCTGTCAGTAACAAATGGCAACATTATTTAGTCGGCTCTCCTCAGACAGAATAGGGCAAGATTACAAAACAGAAGGAATTCGCTGAAAGTTTCCATACAGAGGAGCCTGACTAGTGTGTGAGCAGTGCTTAGGAAACAAGCACTGATTTTAATAATTTAACAATTTTAATAGCAGTTTCTATCAGCAAAACTTCTATAAAGATTTTGACTGGCAATTTGTAATGTAGTGTCATGAGAAAAAGTAAATTTTAGCTCATTAAAGTGTATGCTGTAGATTTCCAAGTCAGTCCCCTTTGTCAGTGTTGGACTGGATATCTGATCCTCTGGCTGCATTTATAGTTTCAAATGCACTTCAGAATTACTGAATTTTTCGCACCATAAGACGCATCCCTCTCGCAAAAGTGGGTGGAAATGTCTGTGCATCTTATGGTGAATAGCAACTGGGCTGCAGTGCTATACACCTCCTATACACCTATGAGCAACTTATGGTCATGTGCATCTTATGGAGCAAAAAATATGGTAGTTGCTTTAGAAATATAATGTTCTAATGATAAATTAGCAACCTAAAATCTATTACATGGGTGGGTGGGTGTTCATGTACACCAATTCAATAGATGTAGTTTTAGTCATCTAGAGCAGGGTCCCCAACCTTTTTTGCACCAGGGACCGGCTTCATTTTAAAGAAAATTCTGCGGACTGGCTGGTGTAGAGGAGGAGCGGGGGAGGGGAGGGGGAACAGGTGGCGCATGCGCACGCGGGGGGAATGGGAACAGGTGGCGCATGTGCATGCAGGGGGGGAGTCGGCTCACTCAGCCCTCTAGGGCCTCCAATGGTGCAAACGGCTGTGCCTGTGCTCTCCCGCATCCGGTTTGGGCTCTGTCCAGGGGGCTTCCCCCTCCTCCTTCTCTCTGGCCCTGCGGCCCGGTTCCTATCAAGCCACGAACTGGCACCGGTCCGGGGGTTGGGGACCCCGATCTAGAGATTCGATTCAAATTTCATTTCTTGTTTAGCAAAGTAAAAAAGAACTGAGTCTGACCTGATAGCCCACAGCATTAGCTGCTCATTTTTCTACAGTTGAAGCATGTTAAGAAACTGGAAATTACTCAGTCATTTGGAGCTGAGCACTAAGATAGCTATTTCTAGATGATTGCAAATTATTCAAGATAATCACCTAAGAAGACTTAACAGGATCTCAGCAATGAATAGTAGTACCAAAAGTAGAAGCACAAAATTAACTGAGAAAATTAGAAGAACAAGTGGTAAGTTTGCATATCTATTCATAGCAAGTTTGAAGATGACCCTCTTTTATGGGTGGAAAAGCTGCTACAGTTTGATTTTAAAAAAAGAATATGTAACTTTGATCAATGGCACTATTGAACCAGGTAAGTTCCTGTTTTATTCTTTAGCCAACTTTTTTTTCTCCTGGAGAGAAGCAAACAACTGAGGAAATCTGGTTATTCTTTTATAAACAGATGTCCACGTAAAGGGAGAACTTTGCAGTATATTTCTTTTATTGAAAAATTCCTAGTTTCTAAAAATATTTAATTAAAAAAATCTGTTTATTCTTTTTAAATAAATTCATAGCATCTCATGATATTTCCTCTTTTTTGATCCACAGTAACATCCAAATTAACCACAGAAAAACACTGCTTTCCCCCCTTTATTTTATTTTTTTTGAAAAATCTTCAGTGGTGTATTAGAGCTATATATGGCTCTGAGGTTGAAAATGGATTCTTTTTTCCTTTTGTTAGGATACATAAAAAGATTAGCTCAATATAAGATGTTAATTTAAACCTTTTAATTCATGAATAAAAAGTATGATCATTTTTAATGTGCTTTTGAAGTCTACACCTCCCACTTTATTTCTAAACATGTTAGATGATAAGACAGCTGTTACGACTGCTTAATCAATAGAGACACAATCACAAAACAAGTATGTAACAAACACTTCAGAAATAATAACAGCTATATTTTCCGGCAGAAAAAAGAATCAGAATCCACGTTGGGCAATAGGCTATTGAAGATTTACAAAGTAGTTTTTTAAAAAATAATTCTGAACATAATATCAGGCAGTATGATTAAAATACAAGAGCAAGGACAGTGGAGTAAGGAAGAAAATAATGAATATTAAAGCTGATGTAATAATTTTACATTATCTGAATGATAAAGAGCTAATAATTAGGGAAATTAATACAGCGAGGCAAGAGCTGAAGCTTATAAAGAAACAGGCAATTGATACTTTTGATATTGATACAATTGATATTTTTGACTAAACTATAGAAAACTTCTTTTTAAAAAAAATCCCTGTGCCTTTGCATGCAACCCATGGGACATTCCATGGTGATTCTTTTATTTTCACAGTACATCTCTGCCGCCCTAGGGTTTGCTCAGTAAAACTTAAGAAGTGGGCAATACAAGGACCTGAACTGCACCAATCATTTCTACTGGAGAAATGATTCTTCAGTAATAATGATACTTCCATACGTCTGGAAGACCCATTTTGCTCATCTACCTGTAAACCCCATTCTAGTGGATCGAGGATTCAAATTATTGCATTTTTATCCATTGCGGTTGCAAAACTCAACTATTTATAGCAGTAAAGCAATTAAAAAAGTATAGTAAAAGTAGAACTATCCTGACATAATTGCATAACTATAAACCATACTTTTTTAAAATTATTTGCACTACTGTTGAAATGCCACAGAGAAAATATATGTGGTTGTTAAGAATTGACAATAATGTGATGGCATGTATACATAATTAAAACAATATCTTCAGCTGTACTAAAAAGGAATAGTGCTCAGAATCCTTGACACCAAAAATTCTAAGTTGATCCCCTCCTGGCATTTGTGTTGAGGAATAACTTTTATAGTGGGGAGATTGTAAGCCGTTGATGCAATTTAAAGAACTAGCCTAAAAAATATTTTATCTTTTGTGCATCAATATGCAAATATGTTAACAGTAAGAAAAGTTTCATGAAGACAATGCATATTCATTCCTACATGAAAAACTTGACCATCTGCCTGATACGATTTTCTATTTACAGAGATTTGTTTATTAACATGGATTATTATTCAGTCATACAAATTTTCCTGACTGCATAACAAGATTCTTTGTATTTTTGCACACTGTCCGGATCAGTACTGGAATAAACTCCAGAGAGATCACTAGTGGAAGAAAGTAATAGTCCTTTGTGTGACTAAAATACCATTTTGCTTTTTGTTGAGTTTAGTTCCATGACTAAAAAAAATTGAGCATCTAAGTATTGCATTGCTTTGGACTGGAGGAAGAGGTAAAAATCAATGCATATCCATTTATTATTTAAAATGCTAGCAAAATGTTACTTTGAAATGGATGTTCCTATAAACAGTACATTAACACTGGATGAGTTTAAATATTGTAAATCATAAGTTGCATACACTACAAATGGCTGGCTTAACACAATATACTGAACCATAAATTATAAACCACAAAGCACAGCATGTTAAGCCTAAAATTATGATAGTTACTGCATCTCTAAATCTAGTTATGTCTGCAAAACTGAATGCATGAAATAAATTATTTCCAAAGGCAGATCTGATTTAAACGCAGATTTTGAAACACATGCGCTAAATAAGTAGCTTCTGAATATGGCCAAATGTAGTTTATTTAAATCATGATTAAGCTATGGTTTGATATTTCATGTCTGCTGAAAAGGAAACCTGTAACTTTAAATCTGCTTTAATGAAAAACTAAACTAGTGAAGATTAAATTCAAAATTACTGAAAAAAGAATTTGAGCAATCTCAAAATGTTTTTCAAACAATGAATAATACATTAGTCAGTGCTCAGTATTGTTAGATGTCTGGCACAGGAAGAAATTCAGCAATCATTGAAGTGCATGACTTTGCTATCAATGTTCTGAGGATTTATTCAGAGCAAAAGACAAAATTTTACAAAGCATGAGGCATTTCAGAATAGAGTATGGAACAGGTGATAAACATTTAGAGAATGAGGGGAAATCCTTGGTGTGCTCTGAGGTGTGTTTGCTTGATGACATTGCATTACCCATCTCGGTAACATCAGTGCTAATGATTATAGATTTATATGCTTGTTTATAAGCAGTAGCTTGACTTGTCAATGAGAGGGGCAATTGATGACAATATAATTTCCTCTCTAGTTCCTTGATTAGAGTGTTGTTTTCTTTAAGACAAGGCTATAGCAAAGCTATTGTGGACAGAACATAACATAAAGAAAAAGTGAAAGAATGACTGGAGGACAAAATTTACATCCCACTAAAAACCAACCCAATACATAAACTACAACCAGATTTAAAAAAAATCCTCAATCCCTCAACCAAGAAAGGTCAAATTACAAGGAAAAAAGGGACAGTGGTAAATGAAAAGCAGTGGGTCAATTCTCCCACACATCTATGGAAGTTTAAAAATTCACAGTCCAAAATACTGCTTATCCAATGTATTCTATCCAGGGGCTACAACTTAAAATATAACTAGAGATCTAGTTTCGGCATCTCATAGAAGAGAGTGGATATTCTATCAATTCTTCACCACAATGATCCCCCACAAAAAAGAGGGAGTCAATCTATTCTCCAAGCACCTGAGGGTAAAACAAGAAGCAATGGGTGGAAACTAGTCAAGGAGAGAAGCAACCTAGAATTGAGGAGAAATTTCCTGACAGAACAATTAATCAGAGGAACACCTTGCCTCCAGAAGTTGTGAATTCTCCAACATTGGAAGTTTTTAAGAAGATGTTGGATAACCATTTAGATATTGGATAACCATGTCTGAAATGGTATAAGGGTTTCCTGCCTAGGCAGGGGGTTGGACTAGGAGACCTCCAAGATCCCTTCCAACTCTGTTATTCTATTCTTGTCTGTCTTTGCTTTATCAACAGTGAAAGGTGGATGACTAAAGAGGAAGAGTAAAAAAGCAGCTACTCTTGAATTGCATTAACAGTCTGAGAATGTCCTTCATGAACCACTTTCTGTGCTCTTAAGTCATTCATCCTAAGGGCTTCATAGAGCAAAGGCTTCCAATCAACTGTTCTCAAACTGTGTAGCTTAATTCTGCTCAAAGAGTACAGATTTGTACTACATGGAATTTATATGCCAGCTTTGAACTGAAATGTAATGCAGGGTACCAAAACAGTTGCCTGCAGGCTTCTTAATTTTCCTGAAAAGAGGAAGGAATTAAAACTGCCTTCTTAAACTAGCTATCAAAGATATATATCATGAAAAAATACCTAAAATTGCTGTGTGAGAAAAAATATTTGTGGGGTTTTTAGACAAACATGAACTACAGAAACATTAAAATAAAATAAAAAAGCATTCACCAAGAGCATCGTCGCCATGCATTCAGTGAAGCAACCTTGAAATTCCAGGGCTGCAGAAAACAGAAAATACCCAAACAAAGGGGTATCATGCATATTCAATCAAACACAGGAAGGCCTATTTCAATTTATACTGTCTGGTAGAAATCTTTCATGACTGATTGTAAAGCAAATCTGAAAATCATTTAAACCAGAAATGCCAAGACTGTAACCATAGGATTTATACATGTAAAACATCCTGATAACTGCACGCTGCCCATAGTGTTCAGTAAGCCCTATCTGTACAAATTCACACTGACCTCAAAAGAATGCTAATCTAATGGTCTACATGTCAAACTAAAAGGATTCTTCCTGCATAGTAGATTCTAAATGCTTGCAATTTTTATGTTTGACCAAACTTATAGTTGAAGAAACCATGACTTGAAATATGAAAGTGACAATGAAATATTCGAAATTATTATTACACCTTTAAAATGTGGTAATGACAGATAGATAGATAGATAGATAGATAGATAGATAGATAGATAGATAGATAGATAGATAGATAGATAGATAGATAGATAGATTCTTCTAGAAATACATTGACAGGCCATCCAATAATTCTAAATACTTTGTCAGAACATTATGTCCTATCAAAGAACTTATAAAAGTACAGTTCATTCATTTTCCCAGAAACTATTATAACCACTGTGTTGCAAAGCAAGCTCTCTTTGACACGGATAGCTTCCGCACTTTAAAATACCTTAGATAGGTGGTCAGTTTGAATCTTGTCAGGACAATGTTGACATTTATATTCAGGCATGTATTTATGACATAGAACTGTGTGCATAGAAAACAGCTTCTCATATGAATTGACTTTATGCATAATAGGGTTAGAAAATCAATCTGTGTGGCACATACTTCCTCTCTCCCTATTACTTGAAAGTGTGGACAAGCATAATATTCACTAACCCAGGGGTGAGCCAAGCATTGGCCTGATTTACATAATCAATCTGGTTTCTACTTTGTTCTAAGTGGTGATTTCAATATGATATGATAAATATAATTATATATAAAAGCCAAGTACCACTCACTCATCATGAAATCGCTAGAACCCACTACTGATTAACATGCTCTGATACTAAGGAGTTCTACTGCCCCTCCCCCCTTAAAAAGAACTATGTTCCAACTGCCAGTTGCCTCAGTTCAAACTGGCAGACATAATACTCCGTCACTCAGCAGCGGTCTGGGGCTCCTGAGAGTACTATACGTCAGTACCAGTGGTGGGTTCTTACTGGTTCGGTCCAGCCAAACCGGTAGTAGCTTGGTGGTCTGAGTCACTGGAACTGGTAATGATCCAGGCCTGCCACACCCCTAAACTTGTTCTCCTGGCAGCGCCAATAGACAGGCCCCATCTTGTTTTTTGCTTCTGTGCATGCATAGAGCAATTTAAGTTGTAATGCGCATGCACATGTGCGGAGCTCCCCCGAACAAACCGGCAGTAATCTCTGCCAGAACCCAACCCTGGTTGGTACCTCACAAAAATGTCTATGCCTTCCACCTATGGAACTCCTTCTGGACTCAAGGCGGCAGGAGCGATATTCCCTTATGTGTTTCAATCACCGACCACCACTGAGCGGATTGAACTGGAGTAAAGGGAATTTCTTCTGCATTGTCCAATCACATAGTTTCATCACGAAGCATGGGTCTCCAGCTAGTAATATAATATAGGAGCCATGGTGGTGCAGTGATTAGAGGGCAGTACTCCAGGCTACTTCTGCTGACTGCCTGCAATTTGGCAGTTCAAATCTCACCAGGCTCAAGGTTGACTCAGCCTTCCATCCTTCGGTGGTCGGCAAAATGAAGACCCAAATTGTTGGGGGCAATATGCTGACTTTGTAAACTGCTTAAGGAGAGCTGCAAAGCACTCTAAAGCAGTATATAAGTAAGTGGTAGTGCTATAATACAACACAATACAATAATATGTATATAATAATAGGCCATAATTGGAAAATAAGAGAAGCAGAGGACAACCAGCAGCATTGGTCTTAGTTACAATGTTGATGGATATAAGACCTGAAAGACTAGAATAGGGAGAGAACCCCCTGGAGAAAAATCTTATTAGTGGTCACTAAGATTCACCAAGAGTCAACACCAACTTGAAGGTACACATTCATCAATCACTTTGGGTTCAAAGCAGAACAAATCCCCTTATAGCTCAACTGGAAGGTCCTTTGCTCATTTTAATTTAATGCATGGACCTCAGCATTCATAATGGCCAGCCAGCAAGGTTGAGGATCTTCTCTGTACGAGAATGAGTAGAAATACATTTAGAGATTCATTTGATATACCCATATTTTTTCTGCCATATAAATATTGGTTAAATCACAGTAAACCACAATGTTTTTTATTTGGTTTTGGCTCAGTGCAATCCCATCCATTCTGGTTCATTATCCAGACCTTTATGGATGTTTGACAAATCATGGATTAACATGATGTTTAAATCTAGATTTACAAGCACTTTGCATGAAATTCCCCATTGCATGACCTGTGCATCTTTTTTTCCCCAAAATAAAAAAAAAACTTGTTATTTTTTCATCTTTTAAACTCACTAGCTGGGACAAGATGAAAATTTTCAGCCTTGCTTTTTTGAGGATTTTAAGGGAATGGAATTTCCTTAGCCTCTTTTCTGCCTCACCCTTCCTTTTCTTTTTAATGGAGTTTTTCAGAGATTTTCAAAATAAAAAGCTTATTTGGACACAAGCTCCCAAAATGCCCAAATGGTATACATTTTACACAGTTGAGTTTGTGATGGCAGAGCTATTTTTGGTTATGTAAAGATACATCTTGGGAACTAGAACTTAGAATAACTTCATTGTCACTTTGAATGTACATTAATCGGCACACATTAAAATGAAATTTTGTTGCATACAGCGCTCAAAGGGTCACCACCTCCAATATGCACTAAATGAACATGACAAAATAAATACAAAATTATGCATATATACACATATATATTATATGACAAAGAGAAACAACACAGTCTAATTTGGATGTATAAGATGTACATGGCGAGAAAACAGAAACTTACGAGTTTACCAGACAAATGATTCTACTAATAGTATAACTAAGGCCCATCTTCCTCTTATTCTGCATTATTACTTTTGTTCTTATTACCCACCATCCCTTCCAATTAAGCATTGCTTAAGTAAACCTACCTATTCCATCAAGCTGGCTTGGCCTAATTTATGCTTCTTACCCCAGTCTGTTAAATTAAATTATTGCATTCGGTTTTATGGGTTTAGTTTTTAATTTTTATAAATTTGTACAGGGGAGCTAATTTAATTTGATTT